>JAVJHY011591334.1:0-10590 GCA_035593235.1 Phascolosoma agassizii | reverse complement strand
GGATTTCTTGTCCGCTCCGGACAGTGGCACTGAAGAACTGAAGCAGCCGGATTATCGTTGCCAGGGATGATTGGCGCTCTTGCCGGGCTTCATCGATCAGAGCGATGAGCTCATGAATAACCAATTACGGTGACAGTTAACTCATTAATGCCGTTGCTTTTGTTAGAATATTTTTTCACCAACAAGAATCGATTTAATGAGTTAACTGTCACCGTTATTCCCTTGTCTTCATCCGATGATAGTCCAAAAGAGGCCATGCGTGATGTTGTGGTGACGTGGACAAAGTCAGATTGAGCAGCCTCAATTGAGTTAACTGTCACCGTTATTGGATTGCGAGGCCGGATGGGGGCGTCCATCCCATTACCGTTATTCCCATTATTTCGTTGTTCTATTGGACGAAAGATTGGGCTTACTGTGGGAAATTATCCCATCATACCTGTCAAACAAAGGTAAGAATGGGAACAAATCCCACCGTGGCCATGGGATTATCCATTTTACTGAAGTTTTTAACGCAGGGCGCGCGCCTTGCCGATTTTTTTGCCCGATCACCATTGACCAGCAACAAGGCATCCCATGACACTTCCGAACCCGCACAGCCAGACCACCGGACAACTGCATGAAGCAACGCTGCTCGACAAGCTGGGCCGGCAGGCCATTGGGCTGGATGTCGAATTCATGCTGGCGACGGGCGAGACCTCGCGGCGCACCTATCTCGACAGCACGGCAACCACGCTACGCCTCAAGGTGGTGCAGGATGTTCTCGACAGGTACCTGCCATACTATTCCAACACCCACAGCCTGGTGCATTTCGGCGCCAAGCTGTCGACGCTGGAATATGATTGGGCGCACGAGATGGTGCTGCAGTTCGTGCATGCCGATCCTGCCGCCTTCACGGCATTCTTCACCGGCGCCGGCACGACGGCAGGCATGAACCGGGTCGCCGGAACGCTTAAGGCGCAACGGCCTGAGCGCGATGTCGTCATCACCTCGGTCATGGAACACCACTCCAATGACCTGCCGCATCGCAAGCACTTTGCCCACGTTGTCCACGTGCCGGCCGAAGCCGGCCCCAACTCGATGGGCTGCGTGTGTGTCAAGGCGCTTCAAGCGGCGCTCGAAAAGCATGGCGACAGGGTCAACTATATATCGATTACCGGCGTCTCCAATGTCACCGGCATCATCAACCCGGTGCGTGAAATCGCCGAGCTGGCGCATCGCCATGGCGCCCTTTTGGTGGTCGATGCAGCGCAGATGGTCGCCCATCTGCCGATCCGGATGAGCGGCAACAGCGATGCCGGCCACGACATCGACGTCGTCGTGTTTTCCGGCCACAAGATCTACGCGCCCGGCTCACCCGGCGTGGTGGTCGCCCGCAAGGAGCTGTTCTCGGGCATCGAGCCGTTGGAGGTCGGCGGCGGCATGGTCGATGATGTGTGGCTCGACCGCTTTGTGGCGACGGCAAAGCTGCCGGATCGCGAAGAGGCCGGCACGCCGAACATCCCCGGCGTGATCGGCCTGGCAACCGCGCTCTATGCGCTTGACCGGGTCGGCATGAAGACGATCGCACGCGAGGAAAGCCAGCTCATCAACTATGCCCTGGGCAAGCTCGGCGAGATCGACGAGGTGGTGATCTACGGCGACAATGATGCCGGCCTCTATCAGCGCGCCGGGGCGCTGTCGTTCAACATCAAGGGCGTCCATCATGCGCTAACCGGCGCCGTGCTCAACGATTATTTCAACGTCGCGGTGCGCAACGAGTGTTTCTGCGCCCACCCGTATGTCCGCGAGATGATCACCGAGGCGCTGATGGCCGAAGATTTCAGCCTGAGCAATGAGGAGCTCGAGGCGCTGGCCGAATTGCAGCGCGGCATGGTCAGGGCAAGTTTTGGGATCTACACCACCCGGGATGACATCGACACGCTGGCAACGGCGGTCCGCACGATCAGCGACGACCGCAGTTTTTACGAGGACAACTACCGGCAACTGGAATGCGGCAACTACGTGCACAAGACCTTCAGGTTCGACCCGGCGCAATTGTTCTCGGTGCGCAGCGAGGTCGACAGCTGGCTGGCGGGGTGATGCGGTTGCAAAGAGTCAAGTTTCGCTCCCTCACCTGATATAGTGGTGAAAAACTGGATGGGCTAAGCATATGAGTGGCGTCAAACTTGCGCAGATTTTTGCTGTATTGACATTGATGTTCTGGTGTCAAAATTGCCTGGCTGCGGAAACATTCCGAGACTGCGCTGACTGTCCTGAGATGGTCATAGTTCCGGCGGGAGGCTTCACTATTGGCTCGACAGCCTTCAATAGTGAATCTCCACCAACGCTGGTCACCATACCCAGAGAATTTGCAATCGGAAAATTCGAAGTCACATTTGATGAATGGGCAGCCTGTGCCAAAGATGGGGGATGTCAGAGCAACGCAATCCCATCGGACCACGGTTGGGGCAGAGGAAAGCGCCCGGTAATCTACGTGACCTGGAACCACACTCGTGAATTTATTGATTGGTTGAACAGCAAGGTAGATGGTCGGCCCTATCGGTTGCTAACCGAAGCAGAGTGGGAGTATGCGGCCAGAGCCGATCGCGAAGGAAACATTCGGACCAATTACAGTTGGGGAGAATCCATTGCTTGCGGCAACGCCAACTACGGCGGCCGGAGAGGATCGGTCTGTTTCGACCGTGAAGTAGGTGAATTCGCAGAAACAAGCGAAGTCGGTAGCTACTCAGCCAACTTGTTCGGCTTGCACGACATGCATGGCAACGTATGGGAGTGGGTAGAGGACTGTTGGCACTACGGATACAAGGGCCTACCTGATGATACTAAACAACGTGGAGCCGCGTGGACTGAAGACGGTTGTGTGTTCCGTGTCATTCGAGGTGGATCATGGCTCAATGAACCAGAACGACTGCGTTCTAGTAATCGCAGCCGGTTAGGCGGTGCCAATCGGGATTTCAACTTTGGTTTCCGTGTAGGTCGGTCTCTCCCGTAGCGGATTGTGAACTAACAGTGGCCAATCAATTGAATGTATCATGATACCGTTCACTCTAGCCAACCTGCGAGATTCGATGCGAACTCTTCGCCTCTAACCCGCATCTGAATTGCGATGGCAGTTTACTCAATCCCCAAATAGGACTGTGGCCATCGAGTTGTCGTCTGATCTTCGTCAGCGGTACACCTATTTGGACTTGAGAAGCGAGCAGCTGAAACCGTCATCCTCGAAGATTGTGAAAGCGTTTCCCCCGAATGTCCTGCTCTGGTACGCCCTCTCGGGCCAGGAGATAACGTAGTGCGTGCAGAGGCTGTTTGCCTGACATGCTATTTGGCAAGCAATGTAGACTGATGAGAACGGACTATTGCCGCCGAAGGAACTTCCCATTGCGCGTTGCTCGTAGATCATCCATGCGGCTCTGGTGTCCCTGATCAAACAAAGTTCTCCCTGGCCCGTGTCAACACCGTCGCTTGTGAAGCAGACGTGTTGTGGGAAGACGTAGGGGTATAATCGCCAGGGCTGGAAATTGTTTACATAGAGCCATACTACGGCGCTCATGATGAGCAGTAGGAAACCGCCGATCATGATTGTTCGCCGGCGCGGTTTTCTTTGTTTGAACCCGTTTGGGCCGATCGGGTCTGAGGGCACGGTTGCAGCTCCTTTGCGCTTCCTGCATATCGTGTCTGTGTGCCTTGGTTGCAAATGGATGGGTGATTTGGTGTGTCTGGATGGAGATCATGCGGCACGGCAGGGCCCTGTTGCCCTGGATCCCGGCCTTCGCCGGGATGACGAAGGAGGGCGGAATGACGGAATGGGGCGCGAATTTGGATGGAGGGCGATTTGCCTGAGCTGAGTGAGACGGCTGCGTGTTTGTGGATTAAAGGTGATGATCTTGTGCCGGATGAGATCACCGCGCTGTTGGGCAAGGCGCCGTCCAAGGCTGAACAGAAAGGTGATGTGGTTCAACTGCGGACTGGCCGTGGAACGCGTATCGCGCGCACCGGGGTTTGGCAGATCAAGGCCGAGCGCCAGGCGCCGGGCGATCTTGATGTTCAGATTGCGAAAATTCTTGAGGGGACCACTGAAGATTTTTCAGTCTGGCTTGAGCTTTCACAAAAGTACCAGATTGAATTCTTTTGCGGGTTGTTCCTCAAAGAAGGCAATGAGGGATTGAGTATCTCAGCAGAGACGACGGCGCTGCTTGGGGCGCGCGGGATTGCGCTTGATCTGGATATCTTTGGGGCCGGTGATGACTAGCTTTCGTTATCTGCCTTGCTTGCCTACGGAATGGTCGAGCGGGCGGTTGTGCGGCCGCAGCCGCACACGCGAGCCGTCATTGAGCCACAGACGGCTCTTATCGGGTTTCTCCAGCCCCTCTCGATTACTTAGCCGCCCGGCGGACCTCTAAACGGCCGTTGGCTCCCAGAACGACCTCGGTACCGCCGGGAAGGCCTGGCAGTGTGACGAGGCTTCGGCCGTCTGGTTGCTCGACGAGAATCGTACCTGGAGGTTTGACCAACCATTGTCCGCCAGCACCCGCAACCAGCTCTGCCCCGGGCGGCAGAACGTGGACCGCTCCGGTCGGGTCAGCCTCCAGCCGGCCGCCGGGTGGTACCGCGCGCCAGGTGTCGCCGGATACCTGCCTGAGCTGGGAGCCCGGTGGCACAACGTGTGCCTTGCCCTTGGGGTCGAAGAGCAACTTCATCCCGGGGGGAACTGCGTGTTTCCCGCCCCGGTCGCCGGTGACTATTTCTCCGCCAGGAGGGACAAGGAGGCCGCCCTCGGTCCGATAACCTGTAGGGACGGTGAAGTAATCGCCCGTGTTGCTTTTCTCGAGCTGCCCTCCAGCGGGAAGGACGCGCCAGACGCCATCGGCGGTTCGCTGGAGGAATGAACCAGCAGGAGCGCGGCGGATCCGGTCCCTGTCGTCCCGCAGGAGCTGAGCCCCGGGGAGCAAACGGTACACCCGCCCCCTGTCGTCCTCCTCAAGGCGGGCGCCAGCCGGGAGGATGTGAACCTGCCCCTTGATGTCTGTCTCCAGTTGGCCGCCAGCCGGGACGATGTGAACCCGCCCCCTGTCGTCCTTCTCCAGGCGTGCGCCAGCCGGAACGAGGTGCACCCGCCCCTTGTTGTCCTTCTCCAGGCGTGCGCCAGCCGGGACGATGTGAACCCGTCCCTTGTTGTCTTTCTCCAGGCGTGCGCCAGCCGGGACGTTGTGGGTCCGCCCCCTGTCGTCCCGCTCCAGCCTTCCGTCTGCTTCGGACTTATCGCCGAAGACAAGGGCGTCAATTTGCCCGTTGGAGTTGATGAGAACCGACCCGCTGAGAATGGCCACCCGGCCGTTAGGGTAGTAGAGCGCGTCGCCGGCAAAAATGGCCTCCTTGTCACCTGGCAGCATGACGGTCTCGCCCGTCACCTTAAGGACCGATCCGTCGGCCTGGAGGATGGCCTGTGGGACGAAGCGCTCCTGCGAGTGGGCGGGGCCCGAGGTTAAGCCCACCGCCAGGGCGGCTGTCATGAACAGGGTTGCGGGCCAGAGCCTCGCGTTGCAGCTGCGTACCATGGCGCACCCTCCTTCAAGAAACATTTCAGCTGATAAATTGCGCATTACTTTCAGTGTTACGATCATGCATCTAATCTTCACTGATTTCAACGCCGTCTTTCGAGCGGCTTGAATATGTGATGGAGTTGGCCTGTTGTAGGTGCGGAGCTGCTGCCGTCCGTCAAGGGTGATGGGACGGGCAGCGTCGTCCGCGTAGAATGAACTGCCGGACGTGCCCGCCAAATTTGCTCCATATGTCAGGGCTGCCAGCACAGCTACAAAATGCAGCGCAAAGTCCAAGGCCATTGCATCCGGGGCCATTGCATCCGGTCAGACTAGCGGGTGCTGACCTGGAGTCCAGTGGATGCTGGAAAGCGCCCGAGTTATCCTGTCCGCCGGTCCGGTCACCGTCCATCAATCATAGGTTTGCCGCAACCCGCATTGCGTGGGCGCAGTTTGGCAAAACTCACTATGAAAGAGCAAAAGCCCGTGCCATTCTCTTTGAGCAAGTCCATTCCACCTCGGCGACATCAGCTCAAAGGAGTTTGACCAAACAATATGGCGACACATATCGGGCGTTCGATGCCGCGTCTCGAAGATGAGATGTTTATCACCGGACAAGGTTGCTACACCGACGATGTAAACCGTGACGGACAGGGCTATGCGGTGATGGTGCGCTCGCCTTACGCGCATGCCGAGATCGTGTCGTGTGACACGGCCGCCGCGGCGCGGGCCAAGGGGGTGGTTGGGGTTTACACCAGCGCCGATCTTGAGGCGGCCGGGATCGGCGCGATTCCGTCGTTTACCCGCACGCCGCCCTATCAGCTGTTTAATACAGACGGCAGCGAGATGGCTGATGCGTCGCAGTATCCGCTGGCCCGGGGCCGGGTGCGCTATTGCGGTGAGCCGGTTGCCGTGGTGGTCGCCGACAGTGTGGCTGCGGCGCACGATGGCGCTGAACTGGTCGATGTTGACTATCGCGAGCTCCTGGCGGTGGCCTCGATCGATGCAGCGCGCGAGGGTGATGCACCGGCGATCTGGCCGCAGGTTGCCGGCAACCGGTCATGTTTCTGGGAAACCGGCGATGCTGAGGCGACAGACGCGCTGTTTCGCAGCGCGGCCCATGTGGCCAAAACCACGGTTGCCTATCCGCGCGCCATTATCGCCTTTATGGAACCACGCTCAGCGGTGGCTGAGTTCGATGAGGCAGATGGGCGCTATGTCATCGAAACCGGCTGCCAATGCGCGCACTGGCTGCAGGACAGTCTGGCGCTGGTGCTCGATGTGGCGTTGTCGGATGTGCGGGTCATTGTGCCTGATACGGGCGGCGGGTTTGGCGCGCGGGCGCTGATCTATCCGGAATTTGTCTGTGCGTTGTTTGCAGCCCGGGTGCTGGGCCGGCCGGTGAAATGGACAGCCGATCGCACCGAGAGCTTTGCCTCAGATGTCCAGGCGCGCAGCCAGCGCACAACGGCGGAACTGGCGCTTGATGCAGACGGTAATTTTCTGGCGGTGCGGTACCGGGTCCTGTGGGGGCATGGCGGCTATCTTGCGCCGCGCTCGCCGTTTGTCGTGCTGTCGGCCATGCCGCCGATGGGGTGCGGGCCGTACCGCATCACGGCGCAGCATTTTGCGTTTGAGGGGTTTTTTACCACGACAACGCCGCTTGGCTCCTATCGCGGGGTCGGGCGCTCTGAGGCCGGTTACGTGCTGGAGCGCCTGGTCGATGCGGCGGCCCGGGCGACCGGCATCGATGGTATCGGTCTGCGGCGGCGCAATCTCATCGCGCCGGACGACATGCCTTATGCCTCTGCCGCCGGTCTTGATTACGAGCGGGCGCTGTTTGAGCACAATTTTGATGTTGCGCTCAAAGCGGTTGATGCATCGGGGTTTGAGGGGCGGCGGAAAGACGCTGCAAAGGACGGGAAATGGCGCGGTCTGGCGGTATCGCCATACGTGATGACTTCCGGCGGTGTGCCGGAAGAATTTGCCAGCGCTGAGGTCAACGGTGACGGCAGCGTTGTTGTGCACACGGGCACGCAGGATTTTGGCATGGGTCACAAGACGGTGTTTGCCCAGATCGTTGCTGATCTGCTCGGGGTGGAGCCTCACCAGGTTCAACTGATCTTCGGTGATACCGACAAGGTGGCCCAGGGCCAGGGCGGCCATGGCTCGCGCTGCATGCGGATCGGCGGCAACACGGTTGTGAAGGCCTGCGAGGCGGTTATCGAACAGGCCCGCGATCTTGCCGGCGAAGAACTTGAAGTGGCGCCGAGGGACCTTGCATTTGAAGCCGGCGTTTTCACGGTTAAAGGCACCGACCGGGCGATCAGCCTGACCGATGTTGCCGGCAAGGCCAGCGACAGTGGCCGGGATCTCTGCGCCAGCGAGATTTTTACGGTTGACGGGCCGGGATTTCCGAGCGGCGCGCATGCGGTCGAGGTCGAGGTCGACCCTGAGACCGGCAAGGTCACGCTGATCGATGTGGTGACGGTTATAGATCCGGGCCGGATCATCAATCCGCTGCTGGTGGCCGGCCAGATGCATGGCGGCATCGTGCAGGGCATCGGTGAAGCGATGCTTGAACATGTGGTGTATGACAGCGAAACCGCGCAGCTGCTGACCGGCAGTTTTATGGACTTCGCCCTGCCGCGGGCCGATGATGTTCCGGGCATCACCACCTGCCTTGAACCGCAGGCGAGTTCTGCCAACCCACTCGGCGTCAAGGGCGCCGGCGAAATGGGCACCATGGTCATCCAGGCGGTGGTGGTGAACGCGGTGCTCGATGCTGCCTCTCATGCGGGGCTACGCGAGCTTGATATGCCGGTCACGCCCCAGCGCGTGTGGCAGGCAATCCGCGATGCAGCAACAGCGAGCTGACCGGCTGGCAGGTTCTGCTCGATCAATTTGTAAACTACTACGGCAACTTACGATTAGGACTGGCCGAACAGTTCAAGTTTTAGTTGTGGGAATGTTTTGCGTGGAAATTAGTATTAATAAATGCTAAATTTTAGTGGAGGTCGATGGTTCTACTAACGCTGGGAAGCAATTTTTCTTGAAATTGCCGCCTGGATAATCGGGATGGTGCTCCAATGCCTGTGAAATCTTTTGAAGAGATTTTTCTGCCGCAAAACCCTCACACTCTAATCTACTTTGGACCGCTGGCCGATCTCGCCAGGAGCGATTTGTCGTTCTCTCATCTGCAGTTCAGGGGCCGGGATGCTGCAACGACGTGGGCCTATCTGGACGGCAGTGACTACTACAGCGGGAACAGTTTCCAGGACGGCACTTCACAGATCGAACCTGCCGACACTGACAGTGTCATTTACAACCCGGCAAATTCAACTGATGAGAGCCTCGGGCAGACCACCGGCACCGTAGCGCTGGCAAACGTCTCTCTCAACGCCCACATCGTCGATTTTGTCCTGACGCCGGGAACGGTTGAGACCGGTGATTACGGTAATAAATTTAATGGTCAGAGCGAACCCGACGGCCGCGTCGAAGCAGCGTTCACCGGCACGACAGATACTTTGTCACTCAGCTTTAGAGCGTATGACATCGACAGCAATAGAGAAGTTGAGGTCTTTCTGAATGGCACAAGCCTTGGCAAGCTTGCCAAAGGTGTCAACAACGGGTTTGCCACTTATGAGTTCACCATCCTGGCGTCTCAGCAGGTGGCGGGCGAGAACACCCTCAGCTTTGTCCAGATCAGAAACCTGAATTATATCTGGGGCGTTACCGACATCTTGCTTGAGGTGATTCCACCGGGGCCAGTCGTGCCTCTGGTGGTCGGCACGATTGAGACCGGCGAGTACGGCAACAATTTCAACGGCCAGACCGATGCAGATGGTTTTGTCGATGCCTCGTTTACGGGCACGACAGATGATCTAACACTTAGCTTCAGCGCATATGACATCGACAGCAGCAATGAGGTTGAGGTGCTGCTGAACGGCGTCAGCCTTGGTGTTCTGGCGACAGGCGTTAATAATGGGCTCAAGACCTATGAGTTCACGATCCTGGCTGCCGAGCAAGCTGCTGGCGAGAACACGATCAGTTTCGTCCAGATTGCAGACCCCAATCTTAACTGGGGTGTTACCAATATCCTGCTGGAGGCCCTGCCGCCAGAACCAGTCATCGCGCTTGAGGTCGGTGTCGTCGAGACGGGTGAATACGGCAACAACTTCAACGGGCAGACTGACAGAGACGGCATTATCGATGCCATGTTCACCGGCACATCTGAGGACCTGTTTCTGCGCTTCAGCGCGTTTGATGTTGACGACGGCAACGAGGTTGAGGTGCTGCTGAATGGGGTCAGCCTTGGTAACCTGGCAACAGGTGTCAACAACGGGCTTGCGACCTATGAGTTCGTGATACCGGCCGGCCAGCAAGTGGCAGGTGAGAATACCATCAGCTTTGTCCAGATAGATGATCCGAATCTCAACTGGGGTGTCACCGACATCGTGCTGCTGCCACCGGAAGCTATCGTTCCGTTGGTGGTGGGAACCCTTGAGACTGGCGAATATGGCAATAACTTTAATGGTCAGATTGACAGGGACGGTGTTGTCGATGCGACGTTTACCGGCACGACATCGGACCTTACGCTCAGCTTCAGCGCATTCGACATTGACAGCGGCAACGAGGTCGAAGTCCTGCTGAATGGTGTCAGCCTTGGGAACCTTGCAACGGGTGTCAACGACGGACTTGCCGACTATGAATTCACGATTCTGGCTGCCCAGCAAGCGGCCGGCGAGAACACCATCAGTTTTGTCCAGCTTCTAGATCCCAATCTTAACTGGGGCGTTACCAACATCCTGCTCGAAGCCCTGCCGCCGGAACCGGTCATCGCCCTTCAGGTCGGTATCGTCGAGACCGGTGAGTACGGCAACAATTTCAACGGTCAGACCGACAGGGACGGTATTATCGATGCCACGTTCACCGGCACGCCGGAGGACCTGTTTCTGCGTTTCAGCGCGTTTGACGTTGACGATAGTAACGAAGTCGAGGTGCTGCTGAATGGTGTCAGCTTTGGGAACCTTGCAACTGGAGTCAACAACGG
>JAVJHY011591115.1:0-10599 GCA_035593235.1 Phascolosoma agassizii | reverse complement strand
GTCGTACAACCAGTCCCGAATGAAATACGGAATGACCCAAACGATACAAGCCAAAGGCCACGGAAATGGCAGCTGACCCATTACCCGAATAAACGCCGCGGTCTTTGTATAAATTTTTGGTCCGTGTACGAGAAGCATCGTTTCGTAGACGTCCGTCGGAAAGCCATGCCAGGCTAAGATTGCCTGTCCTTCGGGCGATTGCACGGTCGCCAGCTTGAACAGGCGGTTGCGGTCAAAACGAATGAGAAATCTAGCCCAGGCAGAGCAAAGCTTACAAACACCATCGAACAGCACGACGTTGTCGGCGCTAGCTACTCCCGGTGCGCCTTTTTGAGCTGTACTCAGATTCAACGGATTAGGAGCAGTCATTGCGCGGGCCGGACTACCTCATGCGCATAACTTGACGGGAATCCCAGCCTCAGCAAAAGAGAAGACAGGGTCTCAGCATACTCCGAATTAAATTCGGCGCCGATTTTGGCGGCTGGCAAGTTGTAGCACGTTGCTGCGTGTGTAGTCCCGCGATCCAGCCGTATCGTTTCGACTCTTTCAGGCTGATAATCGTTGACGCTAGGTGCCGAATACAGGCTTGATAATTCTTCATCAGGCAACTCAATCAACATGCCATAAGAAGTCGCGTCGGGCGTCGGTACCAGTGTGGCTCTTTCTCCGATACTGAGTTGGTATCCGCGCAGCATCGCCTGGCCAACCGGTACGGGCGTCAGTCCCATCTCCCGTAACAGATCGGTGTCCATAAAGAGACCGTAAAAGAACGTGCAGCTCATGGCTGCACTTCATCGGAGTGCTTAACCTGGATCTGGACAGTTCCTGTTGCACTGCCCAAAATACCGCCAATCGCACCGAGCACAGCAACACCGAGTGCGTAACTCAGACCCGCCATATCAATGTCGGTGGCATATCGAACAACGACCAGCAACACGATTGTCAGAATGCTATAGCGAAATATTTCATTGCTGATCTGAGTCCGGCCCGCGTAACTTGGTGTGAATTCAAGCGACTGGCTACAGTGCGGACACGGGGCGGATGTTACGCCAGTCCAGAATCGATTCAATTGGCGCCAGAGCGATCGCGGTAAGTCCTGGCGGCAACCAGGGCAGGTCATGTCTTTCCTTGAGTTTCCCATGACGCGTGACGTCTACAATAAGTGATCTCAGCTTATGATGCGATCGTGGCCGCCGCAAGGGCAGCGCCAAGAACTGCGTTCCATTCGTGATGCAGCTCCGGGAGTTCGGTGGGCGACACTTCCTTGCGCCCCGATACTTCGGCGGTTGGTCGGAATGGTTGGTATTTAGTGACATTGCCCGTATAGATGGCTTGTACAGATCTCACTGGGTAGGGTCCTGTGTAGTCGGAGTTGGCCGAGTGGTCTGACAAGATATAGCCGACCAGAACCAGTTGTCCTACCTCGACTTGAACCTCCTCAGAAATTTCACGAACAACACACTGTTCGGGGCTCTCATTTGACTCGATGTGCCCACCAGGAATGGTCATTCCACGAGACCGTACCATTGCAACCAAAATTCCTGAATTGCCAAAAATGATGCCATGACTCCCGGTCACCGGAAGTCCGGTTGAATTTTGAGGAAGCCACTGAAGATCAACGGCACCTGTTGGCCATTCTATTGAAGCTTTGATCACTTCATTTATTCGGGTTTGCGCGCCAGCGACGCGATGACACTGAAAAACAAACTGCCACTTACAGTCAACAGGGCGAGTAGGCCCACGAAGTATGTTGCAAATAGCTTCTCTGCCGGTATCCCGAAAATGCAGCAAACGAGAGCGGCAACAGCAACAGCCGTTAATGCGTAGTTCCAATAGCTCCTGGCGGAGTTAAATCCAGCATACTGTTTCATTTGAGCAGTCCTGTTCAGAGTAGGCAGCTATTCACTATCAGCAGCGGGGCTCCAGAGATTCGTGCGAGGATCGATACTTTCCTCGTGCCCGCCGAACCCCATCGCGCCACGGGTCATTGTGATCTGCATCGGGTGTCCATCTCGAGTGATCTCGACAATAACGGGCGCATCCAGTTCGCCGGAGCTGCGCAATTGGACGAGTTGTAGATTGGAAAATACTGGTTCGCCACCGTAACGGACTATCACGTCGCCGCTCTTCAATCCGGCCATTCGCGCCCGTGATGCCTCCATGGTAGTGCCGACGATGACGCGGTTTGGGCGGCCGGCGGCATACAAGTAACGGTCAAATCGACCGTCACCAAGTTCCTGCCGGATTGGGCTATTGAATGTCGACAGCGCCTCCATTTCCTCGTAGTAGCGCGACGTATTGATCCAACCTTCGCGTCTGGCAAGATCATTCAGTTCGACCGTACGAAATTGCGCCGCGCCCGCCAGGCGACCGATGGCCTGCAGTTCTTCCCGCGTAAAACCCATTTCCTCAAGACGCAGCTCCCTCACTTGGCGCGACGCCATGCGGTTCGCAGATACCCCTTCGTCGTCGTCGCCACGTTCAAGCCGTAGACTTTCAAATTCAGCTGTCAATTGATCGAGCTGCTGTGCAAGTAATCGACGTTCGCTGATTTCCTCGTTTAGGGTGTCGGACAGCGATCTTACTATCCCGGAAAGCTGATCGGGTTCGAGTTCGCTCGGATCAAACAATGGGGCCTGATGCAGTTCGTCTGCTGATGATTGGCTATTTGAAGACTCGTCCTGAGAAAGTCGTGACATTGCCACAGCACCAATGGCGACCCCAAATAGAGCCACAACGATGAATAAGGACGATTGTCTGTTCATGATGGGTTTCTCATCTGAATTATAGACAATGAATCGGCCGCCGTAGTTCTACAGCAATAATGAGATCTGCGACGGAAGCAGGAGAGGGCGCGTGCAGCGAGTTGTTGGGTGGCAGCGTTCTTCGAGTGACAGTAATTCAACCATCCGCCAGTGGAACAACGAAATAGATGGCCCCATCGTGTTGGAAAGGACGCCATCTTTCTGGGTATTCGAAGATACACAAGACTCCGTTCGATTCGTCTAACGCTCGTCCGGGACAATCACTTGACTCGGCCACCCGAATAATTATTTTGGCCGAATCAAGCCATGAGTTTCAACGCAATATACGGCGTCAGGCTGAATACGATGATCGCAATTTTGTATTGTGCGATGTATTGAAAATATGCACGGGACAGGTCGGCGGTTTCCAGCCCAAACATTCTGCCGTGTATCCTGGATATCGCTCCACGCGCTGTGATGACAACAATCGACGAAATGAACAGCAGCACAAAATTGATTACAGTAGTCCAACCAAAGAATGCGGTAATTGCTTCTAGCGAGTCCATATTCCAGACCTCCAGATAACTTGTATTTAGCGTCCGTTGGTTTTGTTTGCGAGCTGACGCTATGTTTGTCTATGTATGGTGCTACTTTGATAATGGGAGTACTACGGAGTTTCGCCAATCGTGAGATGTACGTAACTCGGTTTCAAACAGCGGGATGGCTGCGTCGGATCAATAGCAGCCGGACGGCAGAGTGCAGCGCCTAGTCGAATAGCAACGTCTGCTAGAGGTCGATTGCGTCGAACTCTGCGAACATGTTCTTGGATTCCGCCAATTGGGTTAACGGCGTATATTCACAGACGGCATCAAAGTTACCCCACAGTTTCTGAACTGCTGGATTGCGATGCGCCTCTTCGATCGCCTCTTTGGACCGCCATTCAAATACTTCGACAATCGATCCATCTTCTGCGCGCATCACATACGCTGGTCTGTCCGTCACTAAGCCTTGCTTGCGAAGAACTTGAATATGCATCTTTACAGCCGCCAAGAGTTGGTTCTCCATCTCATCTTTTGGCTTGTAACTGACTATGACAAATCGGCCCATGACAAAAAATCCTTAACTGATCAGATCCGCAGTTCGCTCTGTGTATCGCTCGTGGCAAGACTACCAAAGTAGAGGCAATACAGTACGTGCGTGCCCTCGAGGTATATCCGTTGGAGTTCGTGCAGAGGTAATCCCTGAAACTCCGTTGTGTCAACGTATGGTGCCAGTATGAGGGCGGTATTCAATGTGCGCGCCAGTATCTTCTCCAACAACTGGTCCGCAGGCGGCTGTGTATTCGATTGCCGAAATTTATAGACGTGATTCGCTCCGCTGACAGCCCAGTCTGGGTCAAGAAACGCCGCGGTAACCTCTGTTGTCGAGTCAAGAATTTCATCGGAAAGTGAATCGCCCTTAATAAAGGTGACTTTTTCCGCAACATCGGCTCGGGTAACGTTTTGTTTGGCCTGCGCCAAATGATCATGGTCAATTTCGATTGCTGTTACGTGATCAGCAGCTCTTGCAAGCGCAATTGTCGCGAACCCGGCGCCTGCGCAAGTCTCCAATACGTTGTGCCCGCGAAATCGCTGTGCGATCGAAGTTGTGATTCGAATGTCAATTCCCAACACGAACGTGTGTTCTGTGACGGTGTAGTCATCTCCAAATTTTTCTCTGATATCTGATGCGTCCATTTTCGCGGCCAAGCCAGAGTGCAATTTTGGCGCCCAGTCAGGCGGTCGGAAACTCGTCGTGGAACAATCCTATCGCTTTCAGGAATAGGACAATCTGAGCCCAGGGCCTTGGACAATCATTGTGACCGCAATCTGCCTTCAACACAGTCACATGTCTGGCGAGTCCTGCCAGTTGCTCACTATGGGATACGGGTATGATGCGGTCGCGGGTTCCATGATACAAAAGTATAGGCACGTCTAGCTTAGAAACGGCGCCAGCATTGTCAAAGCTATCTCGTAGGAGAAAAGTCGGAAACCCCGCATCAGCTGCAATCGCCTTTAGTGACGTAAATGAGGACTCGAGTATTACCGCGGCAGCATTGCGGTGCAGGGCAAGCTGGGCCGCCACGCCCCCTCCGATAGACCGACCGTAGGCGATAATGCGGTCACCATCGATATCGCCGCGCCTGACTACTTTATCCAATGCCAACAGACCAGACTTGACTGTCGATTCAGAGCTCGGCTTGCCGGGGGCACCGCCGTAGCCGGGATACTCAAGCACGAGTACAGCTATGCCACGCTCGCGAAAGTAATTGAAAGAATCCAAGGACCAATGTGCCAATTCGGCATTTCCATGGGCAAACACGATTAGCGGAGCAGCGCCCTCCGATTCAAAAGGAAGTGCCAGATAGGCGCGTCCTATCGGAAGTTGGATTCGCGTTACACCTTCTCCAAGCTCTTCTGGTTCCGGCGCGTCCGGAGCGGGGAAGATTAGATTGCGTTGTCCGAAATAGAACGAAGAGAGTGCCACTCCGGCCAATACTAGAATCGTGATTGCCATCGCTTTCACTATCCGCATTGGATTGGCCGCCTAAGGTCTAAGCTAAATGCGCCTAGTATCTGGCGCGGTGGTCGCGAAAGCAAACAAACAAGATGATCTGCGATGAGTGGACTTGTATTTACTAGAGCTGCTTAGTCGTTATTCAGAGCCTTCCATTTAAGGTCCGCACGCCTTATTAGCTTGTCTGGATTGTAGCGCCAGGTTGTCGACACTTCCTTAATCATGTTGAGGTACAACTTTCCATCATGAATTGTCCAGGCTTCCGGATTGGTCGGCACATCGCCGCCGTGTGCCATACCTAAAGCGCAAAAACCGCCATACTGCGGTGCGTATTTGACCGGGTCTGAAACGAACAATTCGCGATGCGCATCGGATGTAAAATGCCACACTGCATCGTTCCATTGTGCTGTATGTTCGGTTGATCCGCGCTCTGCCAGGCCATCGGAGAAATATGACACCGGGTCATATCCGTCGATGGCACCATTCTTAGTTGAGTACTGCAATGTATCCGCAGTGCTACTTCCGAATGCAAATACAAGCAATGCAGCCAGCGTTGTCTTGAGCAGGTTCATTTGAGCTCCGAAATTTCGACAATGGATCTTTAGAAAGATTCTGTGCTCAAAGTTCCGATCTCACGTGACAATGCGTTTGCCCCAACCTTACTCCAAGTGTGGGCTGACCAGAGCCGCCAATGCGGCTTTCGGCTGTACGCCGACAGTTGACTCGACCATTTCGCCGTCTTTGAAGACCATCAGTGCTGGAATGCTACGCACGCCCAGTTGCTGTGCAATCTGTTGGTTCTCGTCGATATTGATCTTGGCGACTTTGAGTCGGCCGGCGTATTCGGTGGCGAGGTCGTCCAGCACCGGCGCGATAGCTTTACACGGCCCGCACCATTCTGCCCACAAATCCACCAACACGGGTTGGTCGGATTGCAAGACCTCTGTCGCGAATGTCTGGTCTGTTACGTGTGTTGTCATGATGCTCTCCTAACAAAAGGGTGCCCGACGCCGTTCTCGGCGCCGGGCGTGTGGCCGGGGGGAGCCACAGGGGGATAATTCGTTTCAATCTAGCCAATCGTATCCAGGTCATACCAGGGCGTGATGTTGATTGGGCAGCGATAGCGGATACCGTCTTTGGTGATGGTTACTTTCGATGTTCGTGTCTCACCTGGCTTCAGTGGAAACTTGTCCAGCTGTGCGTGCGTTTTGTAGTTCTGAATCTGAAAGCCCACCAGTTTGTGCGACTTGTTGGTCACTACAAATTCGTAGTCACCGGGCTTTAGTCCGGCCAGCGTTTCTTCTGCAGCGAAATAGCCGTTGTACTCATCGAGATGAATCACGGTCACGCCGTCATCCCGGGTGGTCGGCGTCGCGGCAAAGGCCGTGCTGAAGAAGGCCAAAGCCAAAAATGCGATCGTTGCTTGTCGTAGTTGTTTCATGTCCCAATCCTCAAGAATTGCTGTTTCGTAAATTGTGGATGTACTATGCGTCTTCCAGTCTAGTGAAAATATGCTGTAAACGACTCAAAATATGTCTAATCGTCCAGAAACAGATGCATTGAGTGACATTTTGCGCCGAATGCGCCTGAGGGCAGAGATTTATGCTCGCCCGGACTACTGTGGAACCTGGGCCGTCGATACCTCCGGGCATCGCAAGGTTGCTTTTCATCTCATAGAGCGAGGCAACGCCTGGCTGCACAGCGAGGACGAGGCGCCACGGCAAATGGTCAGTGGCGATCTGGTGTTGTTCCCGCATGATTCACCGCACGCATTGGCCAGCAGCGCGAAGGCCCCGACGGCTATTAACGAAGCTCCGCCTGATGAATTGGAAGGGCCTGTCACCAGCTTACTGTGCGGTTTTTTCGAGTTTCAAAGCAAGGCAGCATGGCCGCTATTGGACGGCCTGCCATCAATGGTGATGATGGATCTTCGAGAGTCGAGCGCAAATGAAGGCGCGCAGACCCTGTTGCGGCTGATCGTGAAAGAACTGGTCGGCAATGCCCCAGGTGCAGACGCCGTTGTCAATGAACTCGCCTACGTTCTGTTTATTCACGTGTTGCGTTCGCAGATGAATCAGGATCGAACCACCGGTCTGTTGCGCGCGATTGCTGACCCAAAGATTGGGCGTGCACTGAACATTCTGCATGCCGACATTGCCGCTGCCCTTACAGTCGAATCGCTGGCCGCCGACGTTGCGATGAGTCGCTCCGCGTTCGCAAAACGGTTTCGTGAACTGGTCGGTATGACGCCCATGCGCTACCTTACCGAGTGGCGTATGCACGATGCCAAAGAGCGACTACAAAATACCGATGAATCGATGGCGAGTATCGCTGAGCAAATCGGGTACGCGTCTGAAGCCGCTTTTCGCAAAGCCTTCAAAAGCGTAGTGGGAGAAACGCCGGGACGGGTGCGGCGGGCACATCAATCGTCCCGTCGGTGAAAACCTCTGTAACTACTTGGCACCTGCCTCTCTAAGTACGCCGACTATTTCAGCGTGCTCCTTTTCTTCCGCGTAGGACAATGCCGTTCGCCCGTCGCCGTTACCAGTTCCAGCATCCGCCGTTTCGACGATCGCGCCAGCTTTGATTAGTGCCGATACGATTTCTGTCTTTCCTCCATACACAGCAAATATCAACGCAGTACTGCCATCACTGCTGGCTACACTATTGATATCCGCACCAGCATCAATCAGGACTTGAACAACCTCAGTCTGACCAAGAATCGCCATCAGCATTAAAGCAGTCATGCCATCATCAGAATTTTCGTCAACGTCGACGCCAGCGTTTGCGAGGACTTTTACGGCCTCCACTTGATCGTCATACGGATCCCCGATTCCTTGGCGCTCGAGCGCTGAAAATGCCGCTGCCATTAGGGCCGACTCACCATCTGATCGAATATCGGTGCTGCCGGCAATAAGCGATCGTAGAGTTTCTGTTTGGCCGTCGATGGCTGCGGCGACTATTTCTGAATTTGTATCCGCAAGCGTTGGTTGGGTGAAAATCAGCAGAATAATAGCGAAGACTAACTTTTTCATGGCAATAACCTACGTCGTGCGAGTCAACTGTGGTCAATCTCGCAAGGTTCCCGCCGTGCTTTCTGCAACTTATCCGAAACAGTTCAATATCCGATTTCGGCCAGTTGCAGTATGTGAACATCGTATCACCCAGCGGTCTGTTTTATCGCTTATATGGCGACTATTGTCACCGCAAGAATCGCCTAAGGGCCCAAGCGGAAATCGCGAAACATATTACTGCACCGATCCCGAACACGACGCGCGCGATTGCTACATTGGATTCGTTTGAAATAAACGGAACGCCCCCAGAGAACCCTTCGCTTGAGCTAAACACGGAAACCCACACTCCGATAATTCCAAATATAAGGCACAGGATTGCAGCGAGGAGGTCGTTAATTCTGGATTTGTTGCCGAAATAGGCCATGCAACCAGCAATGACGAATATCGCACCGCATAAAGCAATAATTGAATTCGGTGCCTGTGACGGTTCTGCGTTCGCCGGCAATAGACCAGCGGCGCTAAGAAGCAGAAACAGGCCCAGTACGACGCATATAAGCGACAACACCAATGGTCTGTTTTGTGTGTCTAGCAAAACTGTTTATTGCCTAAGCTTGGTAACGGTCCGGTGCAGCAAACAGCTGCTTGAATTAAATCCACACGTCATTGGTTGCGGTCCTGTCTCCACCTTCATCTCCAGTATTTACCACATCGCGTGGCTCAATTAGTAGCACATGAACCTCATTTTCAGCGTATGGCTTGTGTTCCACACCTTTCGGTACGACAAACATTTCCCCCTTTGCGACCGTCACGGCACCTTCGCGGAAGTCGATTCGCAATTTGCCCTCTAAAACAATGAAAGTCTCATCGGTTTCCTGGTGATCGTGCCATATGAAGTCTCCTTCGATCTTCACGATCCTAAACTGATAGTCGTTCATTTCAGCGATGACCTTGGGCTCCCATTTGTCGTCAAATAGAGCTAGTTTTTCGGCAAAACTGATTGATTGATAGGTCACTAAATTCTCCTGAGATTGACTAAGGAAGATTGTCAGTTGCGAAAACCGAAGTACAAGTGCAGTGTGATTTTAGGTGTCACTTGGCGCCGGTCGAAACTGATTATTCGGCCCAGGCGTAAGATAGACGATCTGGCTCGGTTCGATGATGTCAACGCGGTGCCACTTGCCTTTTGGAACCACCAGACCGTCGCCGGGCTTGACCAGGATATCTTCATCGTTGCTATCAAGGAAAACGACATTAACTCGACCGGATATCAGGTAGAGAACCTCATCACCATCGGGATGCATCTCGCCGCCATGCGGTGAATTCTCAGACATAGTGGCAACACCAAATGTCACTCCAGAAAAAGGAACAGGCGGGTCAGGCCTTTCCGGCATCTTTGAAGCCGAGAAACCGCGTGTCAGTCCTACAGTATGCGTCGTAGGGTTGAATCTTATGGGTTTGGTCATTTGCAAGCCTAGTTCTTAATACGGGAGCGCAAGTGCAACGCTTTTTTAGTCGGTATCGCGACCTTCTTTTATCTTTATTATCAAGACGACGCCAGCCGCGATAGTACCGACGATATCCGCGATCACTACTCTATTTACTTCTGTCCCAATTTCGCCCGACAAGTACGCGAGAACGACGAACGAGGACATGCTCAATAATCCGATCGACGCTGCGATCAATTGCAAAGATGGGCGAAAGGCGGACAAGAGTATGAAACCACCGATCAGACCTAGCATTACAGCCCGATGTCGCATCAGTGTTCCAAGATCGGGCGATTCGATGCTGATACCGTAAAGGCCTACTATTTGCTCGGTAGATATGACGCCAATGATCGGAATGAAATTTAGTATCCCAATAGCGACGAGCAAGATTGTGCTGATTTTCCTGCCCAATTGAAATGCTGCCTGATGTCTACGCTAAATGCGTCAAGTATCTTGCGAGGTCATTGCCAAAGCAAGTGCGAACAAAACTACGTAGCGGGCCACAGAACTATGAAGAAACCAAGACCGATCAGTCCTGCACTGAAGTACGTTATCGGAGCGCTAATAATGGTTTGCAAAGGGAAGTAATAGTTGAGACAGGCCATAAGCAGCGCCGCTGCCAGAAGATACACTGGTGGTACAATTCTGCCGCTGTGATTCAGAAAAACTTCCACACTAGATACGCTGCTACAGCGACTCCGACCACGGCTAGACCAACACCAAGGTTCGATCTACGCCCATTCGAAGAGTAATTATAAACTTGGGACTCCCACTTCAATTCTGTTTTCCACTTCCCGTCGC
>JAVJHY011591008.1:0-10601 GCA_035593235.1 Phascolosoma agassizii | reverse complement strand
ACGGTTTTATCTTTGCTGCCACCACCATTACCAAGGCTTTCTAAGATGGGCACCATTTCAGCTGCTTGAGTGTAATTTAAATAGATAACTTGAGTGTTTCCATCACCGGGCAGTGGCTGATCTAACTTTTCAACGAGTGCGCGAATTTTTTGTCTGATAGCTGGGTCGCCAGACATCAGTATACTGTTTGAGCGATTATCGGCGGTAATCGTAAAGCGTTGGTTCTTATCTTTTCCGGCCGTTTGCGGAATTAACGATTTTATAACGCTTAAGACTTCTTTGGCATTGGCAAAAATTAGGTTGGCTACTTCTATGTCGATTGTGCCTGCCTGATCTAGGCGCTTAATGATGGCCATGATTTTACTGATGTTGTTGGCTCGATCGACAACGATTAGTGAGTTTGTGGCGGGGTAGGCTGCTAAGTGGCCTACCTGTGGCATCAGGGGTCTCAATGAGGCTACGAGCTCTGCCGCAGCAATGTTTTGTATACGGATGATGCGTACAACAATATCCTCCGCGAGGCTGGTTGATTTTTGAGCGACAACAGGAACCGAAGTCTGTTTGGCTAGGTTATCAGGAATCACCTTAAGGCTATGGTCTGTTTCGACAATACTAAAACCGTGTACCTGTAATACCGATAAAAAGACCTCGTAAGCTTGCCCCTTGGTCATGGGCTCGCCGGCAACGACACTGACTTTCCCTTTTACATTTGGGTGGACAATGATTGATTTGTCTGTGGTTTCTGATGCCCAATTGACTAATTCACGAATGTCGGCGTTGTTTAGCGCGAGTGTAATGCGCTCTTCGTTGGCGTGAAGGTTCATCGATAGTAGGGTGGCGCTGACTACAATGACGGAAAAAAAGTACTTCCTAAGTATATTGTTCATTCCTTTGTATTTACCCGTTCTAT
This sequence comes from Phascolosoma agassizii, assembly GCA_035593235.1. Taxonomy (NCBI): domain Eukaryota; kingdom Metazoa; phylum Annelida; class Sipuncula; order Phascolosomatiformes; family Phascolosomatidae; genus Phascolosoma; species Phascolosoma agassizii. The sequence continues at coordinate 9,691 of JAVJHY011591008.1, read as the reverse complement.
TTATTGTTTCGTAGTTGCATTAACCGATTTCGAATCGAATCTGTGCGAGGTTGCTGATCGGTTTGTGATTGGTTTTTGGGGGTTGGGCGGGACTTATTTTTAGGTTTATTTGTGGTTGCTTCAGTACTTTTGGCTGCGGCTGTAAGTATCGTTTTAGGGAAGTGAAGCTTTTCCGCTTTGCCCGAGCGGTCAATGACTAAATAGTTGCTGTGTATGGACGCTAAGGTTGCGCCACCTGGAAGTTTGTCGCCAATGTTGTACCGTTTGGCTGCACTCTTCTCGTTGGCCACTAATGCCCAGCTTTTGTCTTCAATTGAGTTAGCGAAAAGCCCCGAAAGAATCAACTTGAGCTTGGTGGTAGGTATTTTTTTTAAATTGACGGTGTTTTTATTAGGGCTGCTGCCCATCAAATACTTAGTTGTATTCTTGAATTCTGGTTGTTTTTTGAGCGGCGCACCGCTTTGTGCTGCTGGGGCTGTCGGTGCTGCTAGAGTGTGAGTGTAGAGCTCGTAAGCATGATCGGTAAGGGCTATGGCGGTAACTAACACGAGTGCTTTGGGCGCAAAAGCGGAAATGGGCGGAAGCCACTGGTTTAGGTTTAAGACAGTATTTTGCATTGTGCGCCTGAGGCTTCTTTATTATTAGGTGTATAAGTTTTCAATCTATTCTATAGGTGCGATTTTTTAATACAAGAGGGGCGGCAGTGGGTTTGTTGATTGGCTTAGCTTGCTTTGGTTGTGAATTCTTATCTCTGCCTTCCAAATCTTGATAAAACTTTACCCTGTTGTTAATGTTCACTTATTAAGGCTTAGCTAGATACCCTCGTATGGGGGTATTTGGCTTTGTCGCGTTAAGTTAAACTTTTTCAAAATATATAATAACTATAGTGGTAATTATCTTGAACCAATCAAAATGGACGTTTATTCCCCTGTTGGCTGCGGTGGTCGCGGTGACTTGGTGGCTACAAACGCCAGCCCTTGATGCAACGATTTCTGATGAGGTCTTTGCTAATCCTGTTGTGGAGAGCTACGTGGCTCCTGCAGATACAACTCAGGAACCGCCTGCTTATAGGCAGCCCAAGATAATGGCTGGTCAAGCGTTGCCACCGGCAATAACGGTTAGAGCCGAAGTTCGCCCATCTGAACAGATTGAACAAAGCGAGAGGGCCGATACTCCTGTGGATGCTGAGAAGTTTACTAACGTTAAGATCGCTTCATCCAGAGTGCCTTCTATCATATTAAATAGTACAAAAAACAACCAGTAAAAATTCATTTTGCGAGGGATGTTAGTCCTAGCAAGGGTTTTCTAAGGAGAGAGAAATGAAAAATCGTCCATCAGTTTTATTCTCGGGTAAGCGCTGCTTGAACGCGGGGCTTTTGGCTTTAGCTGTGGGCGTTGCAAGCGCTCAGGCTGCCGTACCCACCAATATTACCTATAAGGGTATGGGCTTCATAAATGAGCTTCTTCCGGATTGGACTGCGGAGAGCACTTGTTCTCTGGGGCGCGCAATGATCTTTGATGGTAGTGGCGATCTTCAAGTGGCGACGACATCTGTTGATTATATGTGGTATGACCTCAATGAAACCCCTAACGATTACACCGATGACACGCTTGCAGAGAGCGGATCGTATAGCTGTTTTTGGCGATCAGTTCATTCAGGGGGTTACTATGGCCTTTGGGATTCCCCATTTGATCCAGATGGCGATCACTTAAGCAATGTAAGTACGGCTACTCACGATACGGTTTTGGAAGTGGGGCCTGGCCTGTATGAGACTAATGCGACTGTACCGGGTGTTCCTTACCCTCTCCGTAAGATAATCAGCATTACTCCGGACGCCGGTTTACTGATGTCCAACGATGTGGATGTCTCGCCGGATTACTATGGGCAGTTTATGGCGTTGGCCGTCAATGCGGACAGTGCATTGGTGGCTGCGGATCTTGAAGGGCTGTCCTTTTCCGGTATGACCTACTTGGTTGATTATGCCGATAACGGTTATGGAAGAGCGTTTCAGAAGGCTGTGGCAAACGTTCAAGATCAGTTGGTGTTTTCATCAGGAGGTTTTTGTCAGGTTAACTCTATCAGCAAAGAATCGCTCCTGCATGATACGGTGCCGGATTCAGATGGCGATCCGAGTATTGAAGGGGGTGGCAACGATAACTTAGTCGATTACGCTAGTGCCTCACAGCTTTTTTGGGGTGACAGCTCTTTTGCTGGGTGGGCGAGTTGGTCAAATTGCACTTATTCCGTTGATGGAAATGGTTTAGTTGAAGTGCGAGCAGAGGATGCGGTAAACGCTCCTGGTGTTAGTCAGCGTTTGTTTGAGTTTTATTTGGATCAGTCCGGTGAGTACATGGTGCGAACCCAAAGTGGCGGTGCGCATGAAGCGATTACAGGCGCTCCTATCGGTGTGACTCCGGAATTGCCGCTGGGGACGGAGTATGTGCCCAAAGGCTTTGGCTTGTTTTTCCGCGATGAAACGAGGGTTGGTGATCAAGAGGCGCTGAATGATGCTGTGGCGGGAACCTTTTTAATTCAGTCAAGTCTCGGAGAATATATTCAAGGGGAGGAGTCACTAATTAGCTCCATCTCTGCAATTTTGACCTTAAATTCCGATGCAGATCTTGTGGACGGGAACTGGAATACCTGTACCTATAAAGATTCAGAGCAAGCCGCATGGAATAATGTGGCTGGTGTTGGTGCGTCGTCTGGCGTGGTTATGGCAACGGGTGTCGAAGCGGATGGAGTCGTTAATTCAGCGTGGTCGTGTCGTTTCCAAGTCGCAAGCAGTGGCGCGTTAACTCTTGAGCTTGGCTGGGATGATGATGGCGATCAAATAGCCGCAGACTTTATCGATGTTGTAAGTGGTTTTGTGGCTTCGACCAATCAGGCTCTGGTATTAACGGAAAGTGCGGGTGAGGGCCTTGTTGACCTGACTGATTTTGGTCTTGCCGGTCTATACCTTGCTGATGAGGCGTGGACTTACGCGGCCGTCGGCATTAAATACACCGGTGATTTAAGTGCCGATGCAGACTCCGATAACAATACCAACGAAGAAGAGTTTTTTGATTTCAATAAAGGTGTCCCAGTTGTGGATACCAGTTTTATGGTGGGTTCGTGGACTCTTGGTGATCCAAGTAATGCTGATGGTGCTCTTATTACCTTTAATGCAGACGGTACCTATGCCCATGCGGAAAGTTTATCGGGCTCACCCGATGGAGGTGCAGAAGGTGGTGATTATTCCATTGACTATGTGCTGGGAACTTTAAATCTAGCTGTAAATTACGATACCGGCACCGATAATGGCTTGGATGGTATTCCGGTCGGTGAAGTAACGCCAAGTGTTGATGGTGATACTCTAACTCTCGAATTTGCTAGTGATCCAAATAATCCAGCAGTGTTAACTCGTTTACCTGTGAGTGCCGATATTTTAGGAACCTGGGAAGCATGTTTTGATGGTTATTTTGACTTCACGTTTTTTGCCAACGGTCGTTATATACACCGTGAAAATGGTGGGGCGCCATCAATAACGGGCTCCGAATACGGTGCTTATACATGGGATAACGTAACGGGTGATTTGGTTTTCACCGCTGTCGATATTGATGGTAACGGTTTTACCGGTGCATCCGGCATAGTCGGTGACATTAATACCTTGATTATAGGTGACATGCTATATACCACTCTCGTGGATGAGGGTGAGACAATAGCGTTGTCGCGCGTCGGAGGTTCGGCAAGTTGCTATGACGATGCTGATAGCGATGGCATGAATGACTTTTTTGAAGTGATTCATGGCTTTGATATCAATAATCCTGCTGATGCGAATCTAGATGCAGACGGTGATGTTTTGACCAATGTTGACGAGTTTTATTTTGGTTCTAATCCTCATCTTGCGGACACTGATTCAGATGGTATAGCTGATCTGGATGAGATGTTTTATGGTTTTGACCCCGCTTACCCAGATGGCCTTGAAGACTACGATTTCGATACCTTCACCAACGCGGAAGAGATTGAAGCTGGAAGCGATCCCTTTGATGGCGAGTCCATACCTTTGTCTCGAGCCGCTAAGAATGATTTTAATGGTGATGGTGTAGCGGATATCTTATGGCGCAAGATTGCAGATGGCCAAGTGAAACTCATTGTTAATGATAATGCAGGGCTTCAGTCATTCGGTGTTAATAAGGTTTTACGAGATGCCGATTGGGCTGCACAGCAAGGTGACTTCAATGGCGATGGTCGTATGGACATTCTCTGGCGAAACACTGCAAGTGCGCTTGTAGAAATTGAGTTGAGTTCGGCTGATGGTGATGTCCTCGAATTGATTTATCGTAACAGTCGAGGCCTATCTTGGGCAGCAGATGTAGCGGATTTCAATGGTGATAATGTTGATGACATCCTTTGGCGTAATCTCGAAGCTGGCAAGGTGCAAATAGATATTGGTGATATATATGGTGCGGTAGTACGTACCGAGACTTTATTTAATAAATACGCGGCTTGGGTGCATCAATTAGCAGATTTCGATGATGATGGGCGTACCGATATTTTGTGGCGTAAGCCAAGTGCTGGCACGGTAAAGGTCGCATTAAGTGACATTAATGGTAATCAGGGAATTGTAACTAACCACTTTAGTAAGTGGGATGCTTGGAGTTCTACCTTAGGCGACTTTAACGGTGATGGTCGCGCCGATATCTTGTGGCGTAAAACCTCTGCCGGCACGGTTAAGATTGCCCTGAGCGGTCCTGTAGGCGAGCAGGCCAGTATTGCGAATCATTACGCTAAGTACGGCGCTTGGTCGCACACCGTTGGCGACTTCAATGGCGACGGTAATGACGATATCCTATGGCGCAAGCTGTCACAGGGTATTGTGAAAATCGCTCTCAGTGATGTTAATGGTCTACAGGGCAGTATTGCCAACCATTACAGCAAGTGGGATGTTTGGCAGCATTTCATTGGAGATTACAATGGTGATGGGCGCGATGACATTCTGTGGCGTAAACCTTCTCAGGGTGATGTGAAAATTGCAGTCAGTGATATTAATGGTTTGCAGGGTGCTGTCGCTAATCACTTTGATAAATCGTCGAGTTGGGATCTGTTGCAGTAATTGTTGATCAGTAATAAACCTTGAAAAGGGAGTGCTTATGCGCTCCCTTTTTATATTCTCAGTCAGAACTATGGGGGCGCCCCTTTTAGTGCCTAAACGGTGTTTTTGAGGCAAGCCTATTTACTTTTGTTATAAGCAGTTGGTTGAGTTGAATATGCCTTATATTCATGTGACTATCTTAGTAATAACTTGACCAATGTTACCGGGATTAGAGCTTCTAACGCTCCAACTTTCTAGACGACGCCTCTATTTGTAGCAGGGTGGTGCTGTTTTTGAGTTGTTGCTTGATTAGCTTTTTAGTTAGTCTTTGAATAGTAAAAATAAAATAAAATAAAATAAAATGACAATGGAGTTGTCCTTGAGCATTCGTCCACACCCTTTATTTGCCTTCCTGCTGTATGGCTTTATATCCACCGCCAGCGCACTGGATACCAGCTTACCTGAACCAAAACAGTCGGTAGACGACATCCAAATGGCCTATGAGCATCGTGCGTATGAGCCAGCCTTCCATATGTTGTCAAAGCTCAAACAGCGCACACCCGCTCAGGATTTTATGTTGGGTGATTTATACGCCAAAGGGCTAGGTGTGGTTAAACAGCCTCATAAAGGTTTGAAGTTCACTATGCGCGCAGCGCAGGCGGGGGAACCTAGGGCGCAGTTGGCGCTGGGCGAATTGTTTATGCGTGGCGATGGCCCTATACCCAAAGATTACAGCGAGGCTGCTCTGTGGCTTCATAAGGCGGCTGCTAATAATAATGCTAATGCTAAGGCTCAGCTACAACTGGGTTTAATGTACCAGCAGGGGCGTGGGGTTGAAAAATTGCCATTGCGGGCCTACAGCTATGTATCTGCTGCAGCAGAGCAGGGCAATAAAACTGCTATAAAAATGAAGGGTGAAGTGTTTTCGAGTCTTACTGAGGAGCAGCGTAAGACTTTACAGTCGGATTAAAAGTTGATCATTAAATAATACATAAAAACTACACTGGAAATAGACATGGATTTTAAAGCGTTGTCCAAAGGAATGGGGCGGTATCTCATTGCGACACTTCTTGCCTTTATTGCAGGCGCTCATGCCAATGCCGCGACACTAAGCGGGACTGTTTACGGTGATGGTGAGGCGTTATCGAGCGTTACCCTAACTATTACCGATGCCGCTAGTGGAGAGTTTGCCGGCACAAGTACAAGCGATGGCACGGGCTCCTACAGTTTTGAACTGCAGGATGGCACCTATGATATGGCGGTCAATGCACCGGCTGAGTCGGGATTTGGCGCTTCAAGTGTTGAAAACATTGTTGTTTCAGCTGTTACTGAAACTCGTGATGTATTTCTTGTCGGTGGCGCCTCCGTTGTTTCGGGAAGAATTGTCGATACCAGTGGTTCTCCAGTTGCGGGCATGGAAGTGGTTTTTAGTGATTATGCGCCGGGTGCAGGTGGGAGTGAAATTGCCCGTGTTGATACCGATGTGGCTGGAGACTACAGCATTGAGCTATCTTCCGGTTCTTATGGTGTATCCCTTGAGCGCTGGGATTCATCTTATGACGGTATCCATCCGGAAAGGCGGACGGATTATCTCACGATTAAAGTTACCCAGCAGTTAGAGGTTAATGGTGATACAACTCACAATATAACCCTTCCTTCTTCTCGGCTTTCAGGCAAGGTGGTTGACTCCAGTGAGACTGGAGTTGTCGATGCCAAAATGTCATTTTGGGTTCAGTGGACATATTACCCCCCTGAAGGCGGTTACCAGCATCGACAACAGCGCACCGATATCTGGACGGATACAGCGGGTAATTACTCCCTGAAATTATTGCATGGTCCGGCGGTGTTAACCCTGGCTCCCCCAGTAGGCTCTAGTGCGGTAACCACTGTCTTTACTGATATCGATATAGCAGCAGATAGCCAGCGCGACTTTATCTTGGCAGACCCTCTTGTCGTGTCTGGCGTAGTTTCGGATGCCGACGGAATAGTCATGGCAGGCGTAGATGTGGTGTTTGACGATCAGGCTAGCGGCACAGAGGTCGGATCTGCAACCACGGATAATAGCGGTTTTTATTCAATGGAATTGGCGCCATCGACGTATGAAATTTCAGCAGAGTCTTGGTTGTCGAGTTGGAATCAAGGGGTCTCGGAAGAGAATTACTTAGTGGTTTCGCCGGTTACTGTGGCTCTGCCAGTCGTCAGTAATGTAACCCATGACATTAGCCTGCCTATGGTGACGTTGTTTGGTAAGACCGTTGATGCCAGTGGGGAAGCGATAGCGGGTGTCGAATTAAAATCTTTTCATTGGGCCGAGTCTTTTCCCGGTTTCTCCCAGTGGCGACGCCGTGATGTTAATGTGCTTTCAGACGCTGACGGCAATTACAGTATGCGGATGATGAAGGATCAAGACTCATTGGTGCTTACTCCTCCAGCGGGATCTGAATTTGCTGTGACAGTGGTTGATGGGCTTAATATTCAGGCGAGCCAGCAGCGAGATTTTGTGGTGGGATTGTCCAATACAGTCTCTGGAGTTATCAGTGATGTGGACGGCGTGCCTGTATCGAACCTTAGGGTCGTCTTTAATGACGCGAGTTCCGGCGCAAGAATAGGTCATGTGTATACAGATGGTGAGGGTCGTTATGGGGCAACATTGGCTGACGGAACTTATGCCATCGATGTGGAAACGTCTTCTAATGTTATCAACCAGACCTATCAAGAGTCTGAATATGATCTTCTGACTATCGCACCAGTGACGCCGGCCTTAGTGGTCAGTGGTGGTAGTCTTACCCATGACATCACTTTGCCCATGGTTACCTTAACGGGTCGCACCACGGATAAAAATATTGTGCCGGTTGAGGGGGTAAAGATTGATTTTTATCGAGCTTGGACGGGCTCGGTGGGAGCCTTTGTTCAATACCGGTTTCGCAATGTAAGGCTTTGGTCAGATAACAATGGTGACTACAGCGTTAATGTCCTACAAGATCATGATGGTCAAGTTATTGTGCCTCTGCAGGGCAGTGGTTTTGCTAGCTCTTCTGTTGAAGGCCTAGATATCCAATCCAGCCAGCATCAAAATATTATTCTTACCTTACCGGACACCACAGCACCGATAATTATCTCAGGTCCTTTGGTCAGCGCTATTACCGATACATCAGCAGTTGTTGAGTGGCAAACGGATGAACCCGCTGACAGTTCGGTTTCAACAGAGACTGGAGTGGTGAGTGATCCGGTTTACACGACCCATCATTCAGTCATATTGACAGGATTAACGGCTAATACACTCTACAACGCCACAGTGTCTTCTAGCGATGAAATGGGCAATGGCCCCTCAACAAGTACCCCTGTTGCCTTTACCACTATGGTGCCACCAGATACTCAGCCGGCAACGATTGTAATCGGCCCAGTAATCACTTCCATTACAGATACTACAGCTGTCGTTCGCTGGGAAACCGACGAGCCAACTACGGGCTCTGTCAATTATCGAATCGAAGGTGTTATGTCTGCGGTTATACCCGTTGATACCCTAGCTGAACAACACGAGTTAAAATTGACAGGGCTGACACCTGATAGTCGTTATGACTTGTATGTGCTTGTCGTTGATGCGGCACACAATGCACCAGATCAGTGCTGTTTACTCCAAAGTTTCACCACACAGTCTGCCCCAGACACGGCAGCACCGGTGATTGTTGCTGGCCCCATGGTTATCAATATCACCGATACAGAAGCGATGGTGCTGTGGGAAACCGATGAGCCTGCCGTCAGTGGTGTTTCATTCAATGACGGTGAGGCGCATGGCGTTGTGCGCGATGAAAATCTAGTTACGTCGCACTCCGTTCGTTTAACAGGGCTGCAAAGTGAAACGCTCTACAATTACACGGTGTCTTCTGCCGATGTAATGGGTAATGGTCCAACCCTCAGTGAGGAGTCAAGCTTTACCACCGCGGTGGCTGTTGATCAATCGCCACCGGTGATTACCGAAGCCATAAAAGTTGTGGGTGTGACTCATCAATCGGCGGTTATTCATTGGCGAACCGACGAGGTCTCGTCCAGTGTTGTCGATTACGGTTTGTCACCCGATGAGCTGAACATGCAAACGGTTGAGGTTAAGTTAAAAGGTAAACATGTTGTTCAGTTGACGGGTTTAACGGCGGGCACTGAATACTATTTTCGAGCCAGTTCAATTGATGCTCAGGGCTTAAAAGTTCAAAGTGGTCACGCACAATTCACCACCAATAAGGAACTGGATGAACAAGGCCCTGAATTTACATTGCTGCCTATTGTTCTTGATCAGACAGAAAGCACCGCAACGTTATATTGGGAGACCAATGAGCTGACAACCTCTGTCGTTGAGTACGGACAGGGTCAATCTAAAAATAATAGGCTGACAGTCAGTGAGCTAAAAACGGAACATCAAGTCACGCTGACAAACCTTAAAGTCGGTAAAAGCTATTCTTTTTCTGTAGAAATTATTGATCAAGTGGACAATAAAAGCCGCTACGAAAGTAGCACTACCGATGCGCTGGCCAGCTCTTCGGCTGAACCCGAATCGCTATTCGCGAAATTTTTGGCGGGTATTTTTACTGTGCCTTCTGCCCATGCGATTTATGTAGAGAGCA
>JAVJHY011590897.1:0-10602 GCA_035593235.1 Phascolosoma agassizii | reverse complement strand
AGGGCTATTTACGTTCACCCCGACAGCCGATCAAGTCGGAACAATCACACTCGCCATTCAGGTCAGCGACGGGTATTCAGTGCTGAAAAAAATCATCAAAATCGACGTGGTTTTGCCAAAGAATTTCGTTGTTCTTCTTGATAATCCAGATGGACCAGTCGGAAGAATTCAAGTTTTTAATGCAGGCAAGACCAATATCCTTAATAAGGCGGGACAGGCAATTTGGCTCACAAGAATCGATGGCCCACTAACTGAGCCCTTCATGCTCAAGGCTGAAGATATTCGTGAAGCCTTCAAGCATACCCTGGGAGCCACGCCAGAAGATCCACTCAAATTCATCTTGTATTTTGAAACCGACTCCACTAAGCTTTCCCCCAAATCACTCCAACAATTTCAGGAAGTCCTTACAAGCATTGCAAGCCGAGAAGTGCCTGACATCTCCGTGATCGGCCACACTGATCGTACGGCTTCTGATGAGTACAATCATCAACTCTCGCTGCACCGAGCTAATGCTATCCAAAATATTATCCTTACCGGTAGCATCGATCCTCAGAGAGTAGAAGTCACAGCTCATGGCGAACATGACCCATTGGTGGAAACGGCTGATGATATAGAGGAGCCCTTGAACCGTCGCGTTGAAATTATCATTAGGTAAAAGAACAACGAACTCGCCCACTGAAACGATGGAGGAGTCCTTAAAAGGCCTAAAGCCATAGGCGTTGAAAGCGTACTAGTAACCTAACGCAAACTTGGCACACGTTGACAATTCCACTCCGTATGGTCAAAAAACTCATCTGACCTTCTTATTTTTCCAATCCCGCCCCGTCTAATAGAGCTTCCAGAACAGGTTTTTCGACATCAGCCACTCACGCAAAGTCCCCATCGAGGAGAACATTTCTCTCACAGGCTTACTGACTGTGCACCATTGGGTTTGGTCTCCTGTATAGCCAACCAACTTCACTCTACTGATTTATCTCGGTCCACATTATCGATAGCACCCATCCTCAAACCTACTGATTCGAAATCAGAACGCTGAGTGTCTCGATATCCGTGCTCACGAGTGAAGGAACGGAAAAAATTATTTGAAGTTGGGATTGTAATAGAATTTAATGTGTACCACCTTGCCATTCTCCCATCGTGTGACCTGAACTTGATCAGGATTAAATTTACTACCGTCTTTCATATCGACACTCAATTTATACTCGGCAAAAGTGACACCATTCCCCTTGCCATCGTCCTCGCCTACGCCAACGGACTTGACCTCAATCCCGTGGTAGGCCTTCACTTGTTGGAGAATATTTTTCTCATTCTCGATAATTGTCAACTTGCCACGAATAATGGCCCCTGTGGGCTCTTCGTTTACAGCATCATCTGCATAGAATTTTTCCATACCTTCGACAAATTCTCCTTTTTTTAGCATGTCAAGAATTTGCTGAGATTTCTCCAATAAAGATTCGCTGACCTTAACTTCTGAAGTCATGTTGTTTCTCCTGTTAATGTAAAGTTGATCGATTCATAAAAAACGGTACGACTTTGTATCGACTGCGCTGACCTTCCCTCTTGAGAAGCTACCTCCCATTTCTAGTACGGTCTAGAGAATCCAAAAACTATTACAAGTTTTCTTCAAAACTTCTGGGATTACTCATCTGGTTTATGTGCTACCATTGCGCTTCTCATGAAGTATCATGTCAATTTTGATTCTTGAGTGCACTCGCTCTCCGGTAAACGATTGAGTGTTATCCACGATTACAGGCCCATTGAAAATCACGAGGAAGTCACACAATTTGATAATGGGTTCATGCTTAAGGCTGACCCGAAGATATATTAACGGCTCTAATGAATAATCCTATCTCACAAACATTCAAGCTCATTTCACCTCAACTATTGGTCGTCATTTCTCGAGGGCTTCAAGCTCTCGCTACACCAGTCGTGGTATTGCTCATCACGACAGCCGCCGCGCTGGGAGGGGAAGTGAAAGATGCCATTTCCTTTTGTAATGTGTTATTCGTCGGAAATGTATGTGCTTCACTCGTGGTCCTGATCTTTTTTGGACCAAAAACCATTACACAGGACTTGAAACAACTACCTCTCCCACTATTTCTTGAAGTCCTCGGGTTTGCCTCACTCGCTGCCTTGCTCGCCACACTGATATTTAACGCATTACAAACGACCACCGTCACAAATGCTGTATTACTGGCCAGATTGGGACCAGTGCTATATGTCATCGGAGCCGCAGTATTGTTTGGACAGATCATCGGCAAATTGGAATGGGCTGGATTTGGATTAATTACTCTGGGCAGCCTTTCGACAATGCTTGCAGCAGCCGAGGGGGGCATTGCTACAGGGGACGTACTCCTTCTCGCCTCCACGGGCATTTATGCCATCGTCACGCTCATGAGTAAACGCCTACTACCAGAGATCGGCCTGCCGGCTTTACTGTTCGCACGGAACTTCTTCTCCGCTATTGTCTTCTTTATTATCGCCAATGTCCTATTTGGACCTGTCCATTTTGGAAATGCCTTCTATGGTCCCTTGTGGATTATCATGGCAGTGTATGCACTCATCATCATTGTGGCCTCACAACTTACCTGGTTTCAGGCTATTGAAACCTTACCTCAGGCTACTATTCCAAAATGGACTTTCATCACTCCAATCTTAGCGGTAAGTTACGCATATTTCCTCAATAGTGAACGGCCTTCGATCATACAGATTGTCGCGTTGGGATTCATCACCATCGGTCTGGTCGTGTCGAATATTAGTTCATTTTTTCCAAAGGGTTCCTCTGACAATCCTGAGGGCAGTGTGACTGCGTCGTCATAATGTGTTTACTATTCACCCGACTTCATGCCCGTGACAATTCCGAGCATGACTCAAATTTTGGGAAGTTGTTTTATCCGAATTATGAAAAGATTCCTTGGGTGAACACATTTTGTTAATGTCTTATCAATCTTAAAGGAGACGCTGATGCGTCCCATTCTCTCAATTTGAGAAAACACATACAGCAATTCATGTTAAATAGGAGCAAGATATGCCAGACACACAAAACACATCTGTTCAGAAAATGAAAGTCACAGCTTGGAGTACCCTTCAAGACCGAACGCCCACCTACGCGCTGGTTGGGAATGTCGATCTCGTTATCATTCGTTATGAGGAAAACGTGTCGATATTCTATGGACGATGCTTACACCGTGGGGCGTTAATGTCAGATGGATCCGTAGATGGGCAAAATTTAATTTGTGGCGTGCATGGTTGGGACTACCGGTTAGATAGTGGAATTAGCGAATACAACAACGCCGAAGGCCTTCATAAATTCACAACTTGGATTGATCAAAAGCAAGATGCCGTATATGTCGATGAACAAGAGGTGCGAGACTGGGAGTTAGCCAATCCTCAACCTTTTCAACGTGACGAGTATTTGGGCACTTATGCTGATACACATCCAGCTGAAGAAGAACCCCATGTGGGATTGATCCAAAATTATGCAGCATATGGACTAGAGAAGACGGGCCATCATGGGTTGGTCACGGCGATGGGGGTGTCACGCACTGAACTTCCCACGTGGGATGACATTCAATTTGTGACGGCGCAATTGGCAACACCACCTCAGCTTGATGACGTAGAAATAGGCGCAGAATTGGTGATTGGTCCTAATGCTCGGAAACCCTTAAGACTTAAGATGCCCCTCTTTGTATCAGATATGAGTTTTGGTGCGCTGTCAGAAGAAGCCAAAACAGCCTTAGCACGTGGAGCAGAACTCGCAGGCACAGGCATTTGTTCAGGTGAAGGCGGCATGTTACCCGAAGAACAAGCTGAGAACTCTCGCTACTTTTATGAACTGGCATCAGGGCGGTTTGGATTTTCCATGGATAAAGTCAAGAAATGTCAGGCCTTCCATTTCAAAGGTGGGCAAGGGGCCAAGACCGGAACCGGTGGACACCTACCCGGTCCAAAAGTCAAAGGCAAAATTGCCCAGGTGCGTGGCCTTAAAGAAGGAGAGCCCGCCGTCTCCCCTCCTCGTTTTCCTGACTGGATAGACATTTCCCAAATCCGTGATTTCGCGACACAAGTCCGAGATGAAACGGGGGGTATTCCAATAGGCTATAAACTCTCGGCTCAGCATATCGAAAAAGATATTGATGCGGCCCTGGAAGTTGGCGTGGACTACATTATCTTAGATGGCCGTGGTGGAGGAACCGGTGCAGCCCCTGTGATTTTCCGTGACAATATTTCTGTGCCGACCATCCCCGCCTTAGCTCGCGCTCGTCGCCATTTGGATCGACTCAGTCGACAAGATGTGACCTTGGTGATCACAGGTGGATTGAGAAAACCAGCTGACTTTGCGAAAGCTCTTGCCTTAGGGGCCGATGCTATTGCGGTATCCAACTCGGCTATGCAGGCCATTGGTTGTTTGGGCATGCGCGCCTGTCACACGAATAATTGTCCGGTGGGGATTGCTACGCAAAAAGACCATCTTCGCGCGCGCTTGATCCTTGAAGAATCAGCCAAACGATTAGCACGTTTTTTTGAAACCTCGGTTGAACTCATCAGTATCTTGGCGCGGGCATGTGGACACACACACCTCAATCAGTTTTGTCTGGATGACTTGACGACCTATAAACGGCCCATGGCAGAACTGACAGGTATTCCTTTTGGTGGGGTACAGTAGTAGAGATCCCCGCACCGAAGGAGAAAAGATCTGCTATGTGTTGCTCGGTACCAATTATCGAAATGGACCAGGCTCAAGAAGCCTATTGATTTATTCCTGAAACGTTTTCTCGTGTTCGAAGACTACCCCTTATCTATGATCTTTGAACGACGTAACTTTTCTTGGAATTTAACACATGACAACGAAATCTTTCTCAACCTCATGGCAGAACCTTGGCACCGTTCCCGCCGCTGATCTTGTTGAAGCGAAGGTGCAATTGCACTGGGCTGCACAAATTGTGTCCGCGTTCGGGGATACGCTTCTTGAACGCCAGCCTGATGACAGCCAGTCGAACCTAGGATGGGTAGATTCCTTTAGCGCCTTATGCAGCCATCCAACCTCAGATGGATGGAGCGTGGGCCTTCGACTAGAGGATCTCACTCTCCTTTTTCTCACCCCCCAACATACGATACAGACAGAATTCGGGTTGCACGGACAAACGCTTCAACAGGCATTGGGATGGTTGACAGTCACGTACCCTAAGTTTTCTGGGGCGGAAGCTCCGAAACCTTTTGTCTTACGTGATTACCATATGCCCTCCCATCCTGTAGGGAAAAACGCCATCTTTCAATTAAAACATGGGCCGTCTTTCCAGGAACTCCATCATTGGTATAGCAATGTGCACCAAGTCATTCGTGCAGTATCAGAGAAATGGAAAGAAGCCTCACCCATTCGATGTTGGCCGCATTATTTTGATATCGCCACATTAGTCTCATTACCCCTTCCTCAAAACAGTGGATCCACCGGAACCGTCGGATGTGGGATGAGTCCTGGAGATGCGAGCTATGCTGAGCCTTATTTTTATGTCACGGTCTGGCCGTATCCGGAAAAAGAAAAACTTCCAGGTCTGACGGTAGGAAAATGGCATACCGAGGGGTTTGTTGCAGCCGTGTTGACAGCATCCGATTTACTATCGGGTGGACAGATAGCGGCTCAAGGCAAACGAGTTCATCAATTTTTCAAAAAGAGTTCCGAGTTGGCTTTTGACGCGTTAGGAATAACGCCTTCATAATTCAGCTTTCATTCATATTGTGTGCATGACAAAGGAAAAACTCCTATGCCCTCTCTTGATGACCAACAGGAAAAACCCAAGTCCATGAAATCATCTCAACCCCTCACATGGCACAAAGTGCTGGATGTAGAAGAGCTCCCCGAGGGTCGAGTCAAAACGGTCACGGCGGGAGTTACGTCTATCGCCATGACCCATGTTCAAGGACAGTATGGTGCTTTGGATAATAAATGTCCGCATCAGGGAGGACCGTTGGGAGAAGGCTCAATTGAAAATTGTTATTTGCGATGTCCATGGCATGGCTGGGATTTTGATCCGCTCACTGGGAAGCCGCCAGGTGGCTATGATGACGGAGTCCGTACGTATCCCGTGGACGTACGAAACGATGGAATCTATATCGCGCTTGAAGAAGAAGAACCTGACGTTCGAACCGTGACCGATGTCATGGCAGAAACGATGGTCAATTGGGGAATTAAATGGGTGTGGGGCATGGTGGGGCATTCAAATCTTGGGTTGGCAGCGGCACTCCGTCGTCAAGAACAGTTAGGGAATCTTCAGTTTTTTGGCATTCGACATGAAGGTGCCGCCGCGTTTGCCGCGTCAGCGTATGGGAAATTAACTGGTCGACCAGCAGCCTGCTTTTCTATTGCGGGCCCAGGAGCCACGAATTTGCTCACGGGTTTATGGGATGCCAATGTGGATGGGTCTCCTGTCTTAGCCTTGACTGGACAGGTGGACACTCAAGTGCTGGGGCCAGGGGCATTCCAAGAAGTCGATCTTCAAGCAGCGTTTGGGAAAGTCGCTCAATGGAGTCAGCCTGTTCTTCATTCTAGCAAACATGCCGAACTTATGAACCTGGCCTGCAAAAGTGCGTTGCTCCATCGAGGGGTCTCCCATCTCATCTTTCCCGATGAAGTCCAAACCCTTCCTGCAGGCGAGAATGTCCCATCAGGAAAACCCAAGGGTCGGATCACTCCGCTGACCATTGCTCCACCACAGGAATCTGTTGACGCGGCCGTGCAACTTCTTCAGAAATCCAAACGCCCAGTTTTTATCGTGGGTCACGGGGCGCGGTTTACCATGCCGAAGATTTTGGAATTGGCCGAATCACTCAACGCCCCAGTCCTCACAACTTTTAAAGGGAAAGGGTTGATAGCCGACTCCCACCCTCTAGGATGTGGTGTGCTTGGACGAAGTGGAACCCCAATCGCCAGTTGGTTCATGAATGAAAGTGATTGTTTGCTTGTGCTGGGAGCCAGCTTCAGTAATCACACGGGGATCACTCCAAAGAAGCCAACGATTCAAGTGGATTTCGATGCCATGACTTTAGGAAAATTCCACGCGGTGGATGTCCCGGTGTGGGGAGAATTGGGCGTAACCGTTCAAGTCTTTCTCGATGCACTGAAAGGCAAGATTCAATCTAACGATCAGCGGACAGATATTGCTGAACGATGGAAAATCTGGCGAACGGAAAAACAGCGGCGGGAACTTGATGATCGAGGGAAGGGCATCAATTCATCTTCGATTTTTTCAGCAATGACACGGAAAATTCCGAGTAACGCGATAATGGCCGTAGATGTTGGCAATAACACCTACTCATTCGGACGTTATTTTGAATGTACTCAACAGTCCATTATCATGTCAGGCTATCTAGGTTCCATTGGATTTTCATTACCCGCAGCTATGGGTGCGTGGGCCGCCACACAGGAACCCGACACCCCGTTTTCAGGTCGTTCGGTGGTTTCGGTGTCCGGAGATGGAGGCTTTGGGCAATATATGGTGGAAATGTTGACGGCGGTAAAATATGAGATGAACATTACGCATATTCTTCTCCGAAACAACGAACTCGGAAAAATCAGTAAAGAACAACGGGCTGGCAATTGGCACGTCTGGCAAACGTCATTACATAATCCTGATTTTGCAGAATATGCCAACTTATGTGGTGCCATGGGAATATCGGTTAAACGAAAAGAAGATTTGGAAGACGCCCTCACGAAAGCATTGGCATATGACGGACCAAGCTTGGTGGAAATCCACTCGGACGCGGAGTTGATATAAAGATAGCGCTTCCAGGTTTCACGTGGACGTTAGACTCCTCGGACTTGCACTGAAATGTCCTTGCAAATTTCCTCCCCTTTGTAAGGGGAGGATTAAGGTGGGGTAGAAAGGTGAGGTAGAATATGACAAAAACCAATCAGCCATCATTCTTTTTGATCCCGAGCAGTCTCATGATGTTTCTGATACTGAGTTCCATCTTGGCTCTACCAGCCATGGGTTCTGAAAAAGCTAACCCGCTCGCCAACACACAAGAGATGTCAACAAAGGACCTCCACGCACACTGGGATTATTTGGGCGTCGAAAATCCCAGCCATTGGGGCCTGCTCTCTAAGGAATACAGGACATGTGAAACCGGTAACCGTCAATCCCCGATCAACATCACTATGACCCATCATGGCGATCATCAACAGAAGCTGGAGTTCCATTACAATACCTCGCAGCTCCATGAAATGAACAATGGCCATACCATTCAGGTCTCCCATGTGTCAGGATGCCGTGTGGATCTCAATGACCACAAATACAAGCTCCGCCAATTCCACTTCCACGCACCAAGCGAACACCATATCGAAGGCAAAGCCTTTCCCATGGA
The DNA here is from genome assembly GCA_035593235.1 of Phascolosoma agassizii. Lineage (NCBI taxonomy): Eukaryota > Metazoa > Annelida > Sipuncula > Phascolosomatiformes > Phascolosomatidae > Phascolosoma > Phascolosoma agassizii. The sequence goes on along the minus strand of JAVJHY011590897.1, from coordinate 2,241 downwards.
AATGCATTTGGTGCATCAGGATGAAACCGGGCATGTATTAGTGTTAGCAGTCATGATGGCAACAGATGCTCCTCAACCCGTTCTCAGCAAACTCTGGAAATGGCTCCCGGAACAAACAGAGAAAGAAGTCTCTATTCCCCTAGAATTGAGTCTGACCGATATTCTTCCCACAAACACCCATCACTACGCCTATTCAGGTTCACTCACAACCCCGCCCTGCACCGAAGGCGTCCAATGGATCGTCCTCAAAGATCCGATGCACATCGCCCAACAAGACGTTGATCAATTCGTCCAAATCATCGGCCATAACGCCCGCCCCATTCAGCCCCTCCGTGATCGTCACATCGACGATGATTAATTAAATCCAAGCTAGGACCCTATTTAGCTTTGATAATGCGGTGGAAACCGGGGAAAACTTAAACACGAAGGATGAGCCATTTAAAATCTAGGGAAGCAGAAAATTGGTGGCGTGAAACACCACGGTAGGAATTCGGTCAATTCTTCTGATTACGTGGATTCAAGAGCTTGGGTGACAAGGGCGGAAAGATCTGAAAAATCGTAAGGCTTATCGAGAACGGCAATGCCTCCTAACTCCAAGGCCTTTTGAGAAAGCTCTTTCGTTAAATTTCCAGAATACATAATCATCGGCAGAGACTTGAAGGGTGATCGGGTTTTTACTTGGAAAAGTAATTCCATACCGGTCATCACCGGCATTAGGTTATCAGAAATAAGGAGATCAACACTTGGGGATTTTTCCAAGTACGACAGGGCTGCCGCTCCATGTTCCACCTCTTTGCACTCATATCCTAGGTACTCTAGATATAAGCGCAGAACTTGTCGAGCCATGGCCTGGTCATCGACAAGAAGAATGCGTTTTTTCACTCAAGAACCTCCAGCAGAGTGAGCCTTCAGCAACCTGATGGAAAAATTTTAGAAATACTCTCACTTCTTCACAAAATGCACCAATATTTTTTTTCTCGCAGATACACTTTAAACCTATTCACTCGGCATGAAGCGCTTGCATAGAATGCAAACGAATTGCTCGGCGGGCTGGCGCTTCGCCAGATAACAAGCCTGGAGCGTTAAAGCAACCGCTCTCTTGCCACGTCACTGCCCACACAAAACGTCCATGGTTGATAAGGTCAATCTCGCAAACCCAAGGATTATCCTAAAAACTTTTCATTTTGCAGACAGTCGTGCATAGATTGAATTTCATGATGACAAAAAAATCCCCCAAGGATCAAGATGATCCTTGGGGGATGCTCGGCAATACTGTGAGGTACCAGTTTTAGAATGTATACGACGAGGAACGCGGTCGATCACCTGATTGGTTTCGTCTTGGCCGATCGGACTGCGGGCCTCTAGGACCATTACTATTTGCAAAACCCGGTCGTGGCCCACGAGGATTGTTATTATTGCCATAACCTGGACGCGAAGTTCGCGTCGCCGCATGGCTAGCTACAGGAGCCCGACTACCTGGAGCACAAGGCACCGCTTTTCCTAAGAGTTTTTCAATCATCCGTAAGGATCGATGATCATCTCCCGTGACAAAACTGGTTGCCCAGCCGGTGGCCTTCATCCGTGCGGTTCGACCAATACGATGGACATAGTCTTCCGGAACATTGGGCAAATCATAATTAATCACATGACGAATATTGTCCACATCCAACCCACGCGCAGCGATGTCAGTTGCCACTAACACTTCGAAACGTCCTCGTCGAAATCCTTCAAGGGCTGCTCGACGTTGGGGGAGACGACGACCTGAATGCAAAACAGCAGCGCTGCACCCAACTTTTTCCAAGGTTTCCCCAATTCGATCAGCACGATGTTTGGTACGAGTAAAGACCAATACGGATCCCTCTGTCTCCTTTAGTATGGAGACCAGCAGGGAGGTTTTTTCGGAATTATTGATGTGATGCACGGTATGCGTCACCCCTTCAGCAACGGTAGCAGATTTCGCTACCAAGGCTTTGACTGGATCGTTCAACGACATGCGCGCCAGATCATCTAAATTGTCAGGCATCGTGGCAGAAAAGAGTAACGTCTGCCTGGTCTCTGGTAGGGCTTCGATGATTTGATTCAATTGAGGCGCAAACCCCATATCCAGCATGCGATCGGCTTCATCCAATACGACAATACTGAGCTTGGTGAACAATATCGTCCCTTGCCACATATGATCTAATAACCGACCAGGCGTGGCAATGATGATATCGGGACGCTGACGCAACCCACGCACTTGGG
>JAVJHY011590786.1:0-48818 GCA_035593235.1 Phascolosoma agassizii | reverse complement strand
CACAAGAACAAGCGAGCACAGCTCTCGATCTCTCCGATGGTTACTGGTGGTGTCGGAGGGGGGACTTGAACCCCCACGTCCTTTCGGACACTAGCCCCTCAAGCTAGCGCGTCTGCCAATTCCGCCACTCCGACGTGACTTGTATTCGTGACCGCGCAATCTTAGCAAGCCGGGGACCCCATCCGACAGGTTTAGCAGCCCGAATCACGATGTCGTATCGAGGTCGATCGAGCCGTCGGCTCGCACCACCAGTGCGGGAGACTCGCTCGACTGCTGAAGCATGCTGGCCGATCCTGCAACCGGCAGTATGAGCGCCTCGGACAACGCGGCCCGGTGGGCCTGATCGAGGATCTCCCACCGCAGTTCGTCATCGGCGATGACCGCCGCCTGCTCGAGCAGACCGGCCACGATCGGCGAGTCGACCCGGGCCACGTTGGCCGGCGAGTCCGCAGCGAGCAGCGGTGGTACCACCGCGTCGATCGACGTTGCCGCCGCGACCCACCCGAAGGAGAACATATCGGTCTCGCCTTCAACGATGACGGCCGCCAAATCCTGCGGCACGAGCTCGTTTTGTTCGGCGTCGATGCCCGCAGCAACCAGCTGGTCGACGATGGCCGCCGCCATGACCCGCTGTTCGTCCCCGGCGTAGGAGAGCTGCAACCTGGAGGGACGAAGTTCGTCGACCGGCTCCGGTTCATCCTGGCAGATGGCATCGCAAGCACCCGGTCGGAATCCGGCCATAGTCGATCCGACGAGCCCATCGACCAACATGAGTTCCCGGTCCGCGCCGTCGTGCACCAGAGCGGCGCGGTCGATCGAGGCGAGCACCGCTCGTCTGGCGCCGACGTCGGCCAGCGGTTCCGAACGGGGGTTGAGCACATAGAAGCGGGTTGCCGAGGTGGCACTGGCTCCGGCCGCCGGTCCCCCGGCACCAGGCCCGGAGCTGACCACGGCATCGACCAAGTCGCTGCCCAGCAGATACTGGGCTGCCTCCGCATCTTCGGTCCAGGTGACGATGACCCGCGCAATGCCTGGTGCAAAATCGTCAGGGCGATAGTCCCGTCGGCCCAGGATCATCCCGTTTGTGTCATCTGAGGTGACCTCGTAGTCCCCGGTCGGGGCGCCGGCAACACCAACGATGGAGAACGGCAGACCACTGAGCACCCATGGCAAGCCCGCGTTGGGTGAACGCAGTTGGACCGAAATGGTCTCGTCCCCGATTGCGGCCACCGATTCGATGTTTGCGGCCAGGATCGCCGCCGCTCCCGCTCGTCGGCTGCCTGCCACCCCGGTCAACGGGCTAAGACTGTCGACGACGAGTCCGGCCGATACATCGGCCGAAGGGTCGAGCCGGAAGGTCCAGACCGTGAAGTCGTCGTTGGCCCACCACTCGGCGGCCAAGGCAGGGCGCAGCAGGCGGGCCCGCCCGACGGCCTCGGTCAGCCCGTCGTAAAGTAGATCCGAAACGATCACCGCTGACTGATCGGTCAGCACCAACTCGTTCGGCAGATATGACGGGGGCCGCTGTAGACCGAGCCGTAGCTCCCCGCCGAGGTGCTCGACCGACATGGCCAGGTCGCCTGGCGGTTGTACCCCGTCGCCAAGCTGAGCGCCATCATCGGCGGCTGCGTCCTCGAACTGGCCGCCGTCATCGAGACCACTACAGGCCGAGAGCAGGCAAAGGGCGGTCACAAGGCCGCCGAGAAGACGTTGCACCGAGGCCTATCGGCCCACAGCACACAAAACTAAGACGCTGACTCCCGGGCTCTCGGAACCCCAAGGGTTTCCCGCCAACCTCGGAGCACGCTCCTAGGGTCGGTCTCCCCGCATCAGTGCCCGGCCAATGACCATCTTTTGAATCTCGCTCGTGCCTTCGCCGATGATCATCAGCGGCGCATCGCGGTAGTATCGCTCGACCGGATATTCGGTCGTGAACCCATTGCCCCCGTGGATTCGCATGGCATCGAGGGCCACCTCGGCTGCTGTCTCCGACGCGAACAGCTTTGCCATCCCCGCCGCCATATCGGCTCGCTCACCCGCATCGAGTTTTTTGGCCGCTTCCGTTGTCAGCAACCTGGCGGCCTCCACCTTGGTCGCCATTTCGGCAAGCTTGAACTGAATGCCCTGGTGCTGCCCGATCGGTTTCCCGAACGTCTCCCGCTTGCCCGCGTAATCCAGGGCCGCATCGAGCGCGGCCCTGGCAACACCAACGCCGCGTGCCGCAACGTTGACCCGACCGAGCTCCAGCGATGCCAGGCACCAGTGGAAGCCTTGACCGATGCCGTCATCACCGCCCAGGATCCGATCCTGGGTCAGCCGATGGTCGACATAGGTCATCTCGACAGTCTCCAAGCCTCGGTACCCGAGCTTGGTGATGTTGTGGCTGATGGTGATGCCGCCGCTGGCCTTGCCCGGCTCCTTGTCGACCAGAAAGCAGGTTATGCCTCGGTCCGCTCCGGAGGCGTCGGTGGCTCTGGCCAGCAGGGCCACCAGCCCGGCCCGCTCACCGTTTGTGACCCACATCTTGGTGCCATTGACGACCCACTCGTCGCCGTCTTGAACCGCTCTGCAACGCAGTGCTCCGGCATCGCTCCCAGAATCATGCTCCGAAAGCGAGAAACAGCCGCGCCGCTCGGCGGTCGCCATCTGAGGGAGCCATCGCCTACGCTGGTCTTCGGTACCGTATCGAGAGATCAACTGAGCGGCGATCAGATGACTGTTGACCACTCCGGCGAGTGACATCCAGCCCCGTGACAGTTCCTCGATCACCCGGGCATAGGTCGATACGTCCAAGCCCAGCCCTCCGTATTCGGCGGGGATGGTGGCCCCGAAGAGACCGAATTCGGCCAGCTGGGCCACCATCTCCTCCGGGTACTCGTCGGCCAATTCGAAACGTGACGCATTGGGCATCACCTCGGCGTCGACCCAGCGCGCCACCGCCTCGACGATCGCATCCGCGGTCTGAGGATCCATCGGCTGTGAATTGTCGGCGGTGGAGTCCCGCATCTCAGGCCTGCTCGGTCAGCACTACCCGTCGGAGGGATCCGCGAAAGTCGGCGAAGCGGGCCACGTCCTCGGCGATGGCCTGCTTCGCCTGATCATCGTTGAAGAACTTGTTGCTCAAATCGGAGCGATTGTCGAAGGCGCACATCGCGATGCCGTCGAGCGGAGCTCCGGACAAGGTGGCCACGACGGAGAGCTGGGTGTAGTCGCACATCGCTCGGTGGCTCTTCAGCGCCAGGGGGCCGTGTTGGTCTCTCCAATGATCATCCGACTGACGATGTGACAGCTTTTGGTGGCCTACCATGGCGAACGAAGCGATGGCCCGGTCCGGGGACGGCGTTGTCTGTTCCGGCTTGATGACCCGGGAGTAGCAGACGTACAACCCGACGTCGGCGGCCGGAGTCAGTACATCAAGATCGTCGGTCGCGGCCCGGAGCAGCGTCGAATAAGGCCGCCCATCCTTCTCGCCGGGGTGGTTGACATACAGCCGCCCCCCGGTTGCTGCAGCCGCGGCCTGCCCCGCGCCTTGGTCGGACCCCAATCCAACTAGTTCAAGCATCGCCGTATCCTTGCATAGATTCGGGCCATGCCAGGAACTGACGCTCTATTCGACCGCCGCCGGTCTCGGGTTTCCGCTTGCCGGAATCCCGCTAGGGGTTGGTGGTCGAGGTGGTGGTAGTGGTCGAGGTGGCGGTAGTCGTGGTCTCGTCACCGGCTGGGGTGGACGTCGTCGGTCCGGTGGTCTCGGTCGTTGACGAACTCTCATCCGGCGCCGTCGTATCGGGAGTGGAGTCATCGGTAGAGGTTGATGTCGAGCTGTCATCGGTGGACTCCGACGTTGACGATCCCTGATCCGGCACCGTCGTGGTTGTGGTCACCGGCCTCGGCGATGCCGTTGCGTAGCGAGGATCGATGTTTTCGTCGCCCCAGCAGCCCCGGCTGGCAAGCCATGGAGCTGTTCCCTGGTCTTGCAGCGTCAGAAGGGCGGACTCATCCTGCTGGGCACGGGTTGCCAGGTGGGCTTCGGCAACACCGGTGCGTGCGGCATGGCCGTACCATTCCCAGCTCTTATTCAGGAACTGGTAGGCACCGCGGGCCGTGGAACTGGAGTTTGCGGCTTGGTAATTATTTGTCGACTCGCAGAATCGAATTCGCAGAAGGAGATCAGGGACCATCACGCCGCTGCCGGCGTCGATCCACTCCGACTCCGGCGGGATGGTCGGCTCCACCCATGTGGTGGTTGTGGTCGTGGCCTGTTGTTCTGGCTCGGCTTCTTCGACCGCAAGCGCAAGGGCTGCCTCGAAGCTCTCCGCACTCTGGCCCGGCGCTCCACTGCCTGCTCCCGAAAATGCGGTGACTCTCTCAAGCTCCCCGGCATCACCCAAGGCGGCTTCAACCGGTGGCCGGTTGGAGGAAGACAGCAGCTCTGCGGTGGCCGTCGGAGTGTCGACGGTTCGGATCCTGGTTGCGGTCTCTGCATTCTCGCCCGACGTTGACGGATCCTCGGGGAGGATGACGATGAACGCCGCGACCGCAGCGATCAAAGCTAACAAAACCGTGCCCTGGACCATACGCCTCGACCGGGACACCTTTGTGATCCGCTCCGACTCGGACTCGAAATCGAAACGGGGTGAGACATCGGCGGTCGGCCGGACGGTAGGACGCTCTAGCGTTAGCGTCGGTGCGGCCACCGAGGCCGGGGCCGCGCCAACAAAGTTGGAAAGCTCGTTGTGGATCGACAGGGACTCGGCGTCAATCTCGCCCGCAGATTGCCTGAGACCGGTCTTCGAAACTTCGGAGAACTGTTCGTTGACCCGCTCCTCCCGGGGCCACGCCAGGTCGGCACCGCTGATTGTGGGGACGATCGAGGTGGCGGCTGAACCCGTTGCGGAAACAGAGCCGAACTTGGCACGATTACGACCGAGCGGCGAGATATTGGTCTTCGGACCGGCAGGAGGCGTGTCGCTTAGCGACGCGTCGGAGGTGCCGGGAGACTCTTCAGTGGGGGCGGTGTCATCGCCAACCGATGGGCTGACGGGACCGCTGCCAGGCTTTGCGCTCCTGGCTTTCCGCGGCGAAACTGGCGGTGGGTATGCACGACTAACCATTCAGGAACTGACTCCTGCCCTGGGGCCTTACGGCCGATCACCTAACGACTCCACTTGCAATTTCCATGCTGGCTCCGAACGCCCGCGTTCGCAGCCATCAGAACCTTAGCCACATTACGGACTGATTACACGACAATCATCAACATTCAGGTGGAATCACTTGTACGGCGAGTCGCAATGTGGGTCATTCCACGCCAAAAACCTCTCTATGACTGAAGTTTCAAGACATCGGCAACTGCGGCGACGGACCCGGCCCAGTCCTCGGGCGGAACCGCCGGTCGTATTACGAACTTCGAGAAACCAACGGCAAGAAACTGATTTACCCGATCGACCAGACCGCCGACACCCTGCGAAACAAGGTCTTGCGGTGCCAGATCAGGGCGTCTGGCCCGGTAGCCGGCCAGCACGGTCTCATCGATCGGACCGTCGACCCAGCTGATATTCACACCGAAGTGTTCGCCGTCGATGGCACGGCCGGCATCTTCGGCCGCCGACTCGATGGTTGCACGTGCCTCGGCCGCTTCGGCCGGTGTGCACAGTCCGGGCATCCAGCCTTCGCCATATCGTCCGCAACGTCTCAGGGCCGCCGGCACCTGCCCGCCGAGCCAGACCTCCAGCGGGTCCTGTTGCGGGGTCACAGAAAGTCGAACCTCGTCGTAGTCAAAGTGCTTTCCATGGAAGGTGAGCTCATCACCGCTCCACAACGTGCGAACGATCTCCAGCATCTCCTCCAACATCGCCGTGCGGTCCCTTGCCGCAACCCCCTGGGCCGCAAGCTCGGCGGGCTGGCGTAGCCCCAGCACCGCCAGCAGGAGCAGCCGGCCATTGGAGACCCGGTCCACGGTGGCGAGCTGCTTTGCCAGGAAGACCGGATCTCGTCCGGGGAAGATCAGGTGCGTACCGACCTTTAAACGCTCCCGCCTGCCCGCCGCTGCGGCCAGGGCGGCGATGGGATCCAGGGTCGGGGTCGTGAGCACATCGGGCACCCAGATCGAGTCATAGCCCAGATCATCCAGCGCATCGACCAGCCGAAAGAATGCCTTCGGCTCCTCGACGACACCCGCTCCTGCCGCAACACCGATGCGGACCTTCATCGGTCAGAACCCCCGGTGATCATTGGCAAAGGAGAACCGTGAAAGGAGCGAGTCATGGCCCCTGCCTAGGCCGGGCGGGGTCCGGGGTCAAGTCCCCGGCTCGAGCTCGGCCCGGTAATCGGCCTCGGCCAAGCCCGCCATGGCCACGACATGGGCTCTGGCCTTCGCCCCGGACCTGGAGAGATGGCACTATGGACGCTCATGAACGTCGAGGGCATTGCGATCGAGAACGTGACCCGGTGGCTCGAAGGACGGGTTGAGATAACTCGCCCCCTCACCTTCGAGCTGATCGCCGGTGGCCGCTCGAATATGACCTACACCGTCACCGATGGGGCGGGGATGAACTACGTGCTGCGTCGGCCGCCGATGGGCGAGCTCCTGCCCAGCGCTCACGATATGGCTCGCGAGCATCGGTTGATGCATGCGCTGCGTGACAGCCCGGTCCCGGTGCCCCGAATGGTCGGGCTGTGTCAGGACAGCTCGGTAAACGAACGGGACTTCTATGTCATGCACTTCCTGGACGGGGTGATCGTCCGGGACGCCGATATCGGTCGGAGCATCGAGGTTGGGTCCCGAACCAGGATGTGCCATGAGCTGATCAAGACGCTGACCGAGCTGCATCGGGTCGACATCGATGAGGTCGGGCTCGGCGACCTGGCAAAGCGCAGCGGTTACATCGAGCGACAGATCAAACGCTGGTCCGGCCAGTGGGAGCAGTCGAAGACCAGAGAGATCCCGCTCATCGATCGCGTCCGCGACACATTGGCCGACAGGGTGCCGCCGGAGGCTCGGACCACCATCGCCCACGGTGACTATCGATTGTCCAACTGCATGATGGACCCCACCGGGCCGGTGGCCGGGGTGCTCGACTGGGAGCTTTGTACCCTTGGCGATCCAATGGCCGACCTGGCGGGCCTGCTCGGTTACTGGTTCGACCCGGAAACCCCCGACGTCGGTGGCGACAACGAAACGACGGGTCTGGAAGGTTTCCTCAGCCAGGAGGAGATGGCCGGCCTCTACGCCGAGGAGATGAAGGTCTCCCTGGACCTGGTCGACTACTACCGTGGTTGGGCCAGCTGGCGGTTGGCGTGCATAGGAGAAGGCGTCTACGCCCGCTACATCAACGGTCAGCAGGGAGCCCAGGAAGAAGAGCTCGATCTCGACCTCTACCGCGAAAGTGTGGAGCGTCGCGTCGATCGGGCCGCCCAGTTCCTCGGGATCTCCTGATCGGCGGACCACCGTCTGCCCTAGCTGAGCATCACGAAAGGAAACGCAGTGAAAGCGTGGCAACTACACGATACCGGTGACCCCTGGACCAATCTGGTTCTGGCCGACGTTGCATCACCCGATCCGGGTCCTGGCGAAGTCCTGGTCGATGTCCAGGGCACGGATCTCAATTTCGCCGACGTCCTGCAGTGCCAGGGCCACTACCAGGTGAAGGTGCTGACCCCGTTCACTCCGGGCATGAATACCGCAGGAACCATCGTCGCCGCCGGGCCAGACGTCAGTCTCGAGGTCGGCCAGCGGGTCGTTGGATGGACGGTCGTCGGCACCGGCGGTTTCGCCGAGCAGGCCCTCATGGGTGCCGAGGGTTGTACGGTGCTTCCCGAAGAGGTCGCCTCGGTGACCGCAGTGGCCATGCACGTTACCTACGGAACGTCCTGGTTCGCGCTCCACCGACGAGGCAACCTACAACCGGGAGAGTCAGTGCTGGTCCTGGCCGCGGCTGGAGGTGTTGGTTCTTCGGCGGTGCAGATGGCCAAGGCCCACGGGTGCTGGGTTTTGGCAGCGGCCGGCGGACCGGATAAGGCCGCGGTGTGTCTGGAGATCGGGGCCGACGTTGCCATCGACTACAACAACGAGGACCTCTACGAGCGGGTGATGACCGAGACGAGCGGTCGAGGCGTCGACGTCATCTACGACCCGGTCGGCGGCGACTACTTCGATGTCTCACGCCGCCTTCTGGCCTGGGAGGGTCGACTACTGATCGTTGGCTTCGCCAGCGGACGAATCCCCCAGGCCCCGGCCAACCACGTGTTGGTGAAAAACTACTCGCTGGTCGGCGTTCACATGGGCGGCTACCGAGAAGCCGACCCCTCCCCGTTCGCCCAGTGCTACGCCGAGATCTACCAACTCCTGATCGACGATGAGATAGACCCCCTGGTTGGCGAGATCCTGACCATGGATGACCTGCCAAGAGGTCTGAAAGACCTTGCTGAACGACGCACGACCGGCCGAGTGGTGCTCGATCCTCGACATTGACCCTCGTCGATCTACACGGTGGCCCGAACACATCACCGGTTGAAATTGACGGCGGCCGACAACGGACGCAAGCTCTTTGCCATGACCGAGAACTATGGACTGGCCGACCTGGATTCAACCTTCGCCTCGATCATGAGGACCGTCGTTGACACCGGAACCGCACCACACTTCACCGAACTGGCATCGGACCTCGGCCTTTCGCCGGAACGGGGCCGGACGGTCATCCACCAGCTGATGGAGTTTATTCCCGGCTGGATGCATCCCGGTACCGACTACATCGCCTCGTTTCCGCCCTTCAACGTGCAACCGACGCAGTACCGGATCTCGGTTGACGGCAAACCGGGCTGGTATGGCCAATGAGGCTTTGAATCGCTGGCCGTGCGCTGGCTCTTCCCCGGAAAGACCATCAGGGTTGAAGCCCCCTGTTTGGACTGCGGCGACCCGATGGTCATCGAACTGCGCGACGAGGAGATGCTCCTCGTCGAGCCGGACACCCTGGTCGGCTATACGAGCGCTGAGGTCGGGGGCGAGGCCTCGACCAGGCCGTTCAGATGAGCGAGCATGAATCTCTTCCGGTCGGAAGAGCACGCCCGCAACTGGTCCGGCTTCGATCAGGGCATGGAAGCCAGGATGCTGAAACCGGTCACATGGTGGGCCGATGTCTTCGCCAACCCTTTCTTCCGGGAGCGAGGCCGGTCGGACTACATTTCATGGACCCGCAGTGAGGCGGGCCAGGCCGCATTCACCGAGCTTCGGAGCAGCCTTGCCGGCGGCTCGTAGCGAGCGATCGAATCGCCGGCGAGCAGAACTGGTAAGGGAATGACAGCATGAAACTGACGGTCGACTATCCAAGCGTTGCCTTCCGAGAGGGACCGCACAAGGTTCTGGAACTCGGCAAGGCCCTTGAGGACATCGGTTACGACGAGATCGCGGTGTTCGATCATGTGGTCATGGGTTATCCCACCGAGGACCGAAAGCGCCCGATGTATCCCCCGCAGATGCCGATACTGGAAGCCATCGTATTGATGGCCCAGCTGGGGGCGGTCACCGAGCGTATCGGTCTCTCAACCGAGGTCCTGGTACTTCCCCAGCGTCAGCCGGTCCTGGTGGCAAAACAGATCAGCACCCTCGACACGTTGACCGGCGGCCGCGTCCGCCTCGGGGTCGGGGTTGGTTGGCAGGAGTCGGAGTACGACGCCCTCGAGGAGGATTTCTCGAACCGCGGCAAACGTATGGACGAAGCCATCAAGCTGATCCGGTCCTACTGGTCAGATGAACAGATCGACTTTCAAGGTCAGCACTACAGCTCGACCGCCATGGCCATGGAGCCGAAGCCGCCTCAGGACGGCGGCCCGCCGATCTGGATCGGCGGTGTCAGTAAGGCCGCGCTGCGGCGAGTGGCCGAGCTTGGTGACGGATGGATGGGAACGGCCCTGGTCGATGAAGCCGCAATCGGAGCCGCGCTGGGCGCCATCCGATCCCATGCCGAAACGATCGGCCGCGACCCGGATGAGATCGGTATGCAGATGATGCTGCAGCCGCCGCCGACCAAAAAGGCCGACAAGGACTACTACGCCGATCACGACCAGGTGGTGGCCAGGGCGGTCGCGCTTCAGGAGCTCGGCTTCGAATGGATCTCGCTCAACGCTACGGCCGTGTTCCAGGCCGGAGCCCGCAGCGTGGATGCCATGATCGAACAACTGGCCGAGCTGCATCAAAAGATCTCGGCTGCCACCCACTAGTGGTTCGGCAGCGGTCAGCGGAAACCGACGTCCGAAAAATGAACAGCAGACAGGAGTACAGACTGCAATGGGACAGCTCGACGGAAATGTGGCCGTCATCACCGGCGGAGCCAGCGGCATAGGTGCCGGCACGGTTCGCCGCTTTGTCGACGAGGGAGCGAAGGTTCTCATCGCCGACCTTGACGAGGCGGCAGGTATGGCGCTGGCATCGGAGCTGGGAGACAGCGCTGCGTTCCTCAAGACCGACGTCAGCCGGGAAGACCATGTTGCGGCCATGGTGGCCGAAGCGACCGATCTCTGGGGCCGACTGGACTGTCTGTTCAACAACGCCGGCTTTGGCGGAGCACTGGGACCGATCGCCAAGACCACGGTCGAGGACTACGACCTGACCATGGACGTCCTGGTCAAGAGCGTGTTCCTCGGCATCAAGTACGCGGCGCCGGTCATGGAGGCTCAGGGCTCCGGTTCGATCATCTCCACCGCCAGCGTCGCCGGCATTCGGGCCGGCTACGCCCCCCACCTCTACAGCGTGGCCAAGTGTGCCGTCATCCATATGACCAAGACGGTGGCCCTCGAACTCGGCGAGCAGAACATTCGGGTCAATGCCATCTGCCCCGGCTTCATCGCAACTCCCCTGGCAGCCGGTCATCCCGACGCCGACGAGGAACGGATCCAGAAGATGCGAGACGGCTCGGCACGGGCCCAGGTCATGGGCCGGGTCGGCGAGGCAGCCGACATCGCGGCGATGGCATTGTTCCTGGCTTCGGATGAGTCGCAGTGGATCACCGGCCAGGAGTTCGTTGTCGACGGAGGGTTCGCAGCCGGGCCTGCTTGGTCACGGTGGCCGGAATTTGCACGAACCGAACGCCCGATCCGCCATCACCGCCCCCCAGATCGTTAGGAGCGTTTCCTGAAGACGAAACCTCCGACTACGCAGTGGGCGCCCGCTTACCGAACTCTTTGAAGGTGTCACCGATACTGGTGGTGACCGACGCCAGTTTCGGCCGGTTCTCGGCCAACTTCGCTCCCTTGGCCTGCAGACCGGCCACGGTCCAGCGGCCGTCGGTTGCGATGATGTCATCGTTGTCGAGCGAAAAGCCGCCGTACAAGCCGACCTCATTGCCGCCGACGTGGAAGACGCCACCGGTGAATGGGCAGTCGGCGGTTGAGAGGTAGGCCACCAGTGGAGAAATATTGGCCGGGTCCCATTTGTCGAACTCGCTCGGATCCTCGGGCGGCTTCACGACGTCTTCCAAACCGGGAGTGGCCAAGGTCATCCTGGTTCTGGCGATGGGAGCCAGACAGTTGACCTTGACGCCGTAGCGGCCGAGTTCTCCGGCGGCGACAAAGGTCATGGCGGCGATCGCGGCCTTGGCCCCGGCGTAGTTGAACTGGCCCGGATTGCCGAGCATGGCACCCGAGGCGGTGTTGACGATGGCCCGGGGCGCCTCGTTGCCTGCCTTGGTCTGTTCCCGCCAATAGGCAGCAGCCCAGCGGGTGGGGATGAAGTGACCCTTCATGTGAACGTCGATGACGCCGTCCCATTCACCTTCGGTCATGTTCACCACGACCCGGTCCCGCAGGATGCCTGCATTGTTGATGAGAATGTGGAGGTCGCCGAAGTGCTCAACGGCCTGGTTGACCATGGCCTGCACGCCCTCCCAGTCGGTGACGTTGGCGCCATTGGCAATGGCTTCCCCACCCATGGCTTCGATCTCGGCCACGACCTGAGCGGCCGGAGAGTCATCGGCACCGGTTCCATCGGTTGCCCCGCCGAGATCATTGACGACGATCCTTGCTCCCTCCGACGCCATAAGCAGCGCATGCTCACGACCGATGCCTCGACCGGCTCCGGTGGTTATCGCTACCCGTCCGTCCAACGAACCCATTTCATTCCTCCGTGTTGTACTCATCTGTTGTACTGAATCTTGATCGCGTGAAGTCAACTTCGTTATAGCTGGCCGGGCCGGGAATGGCTCGCCCGCTCCCAGGCCGCGTCAGCTCCTCCCCGCCATGACCTGGCATTTCGAGCACCGGGCCTGGACAAGATAAGGTCCGGCGTATGGCAGTGGCTTTGGATCTCGCGTCGAGCGAGGTGAACCAGGATCCGGCAGGCTTCGCCGCGTCGAGTTTGGCCGATGGGCCGGTCCAGTGGAGCGAAACCCACAACGCCTGGTTGATGTTGTCCCACGAGGCGGTGTCGGCCGCGTTTCGTGACACCCGGCTATCAGCGGACCGGATCGAACCCCTGCAGCGGCTGGCCGCCGAGCAGCCGGAACAATTCGGCAAGGTCGTTGAACTCCTGTCGGGGTGGATGATCTTTCGAGATCCTCCGGCCCACACCCACCTTCGGGACCCGGTCCGGCGGGCGGTGACTCCCAAGGTGGTCGACGGGCTCCAGCCGACGATCGAGGCCACCGTCGATCAACTCCTCACCGACCTCCCGAAGTCGGAGCCATTCGACTTCCGGACCTCGTTTGCCGAACCCCTTCCCGCCCTGATCATCGCCGCCCTGTTGGGGGTCCCCGGCAGCGAGCGACATCGGTTCAAGGACTGGTCCGACGGGTTGGCGGAGATTGTGTTCTCGGTTCGTCCGGGCACCGTCCCGGCCGACGGTGTCGTCGCCGCGGTCGATGAGTTCACCGAGTTCTTCGGCGAGCTGATCGAGCACAGGAGGCGCCATCCGGGAGACGACCTCGTCAGTCAGATGGTCCACGGCGGAGCCAGCAAGCTGACGGCGATGGAATTGGTCGGGGCGTGCACCCTGTTGCTGTTCGCCGGCCATGAGACCACAACCAACATGCTGGTCAGTTCCATTCATCTGCTGGCCATGCACCCCGATCAACGGCAACGCCTCATCGATGACGATGCTGTCACCCAGACCGCAGCGGACGAGTTGCTTCGGGTGGCCGGGCCGGCCAAGACAATGGTCCGTCGTGTCGGCCGGGAGCAGTTTCACTACGCGGGTCAGTTCTTTGAGCCCCGTCAGAAGGTTTTCCTGGTAATCCTCACCGCCAACCATGACCCCGAGGTCTTCGACGATCCCGAGACGGTGGACCTCGGCCGGGACCCGAACCCCCATCTCGGCTTCGGTTGGGGCCTACACCACTGTCTTGGCGCCCCACTGGCTCGAATGGAACTGCTGATCGCCCTGCGTGCCCTCTATCGAGCGCGGCCGGGTTTGGCGCCGCTCGAGATGGGTCGCCCCTGGTCTGGCAACGAACTCGGCCGAGGGATCGGCAAGCTGGTGGTGACCGGCTGAGCGGACTGGAGTCCCGGACGCCACAGCGCCATACTTCTGGTATCGAACGCGCAGCAAGCCAGAAGACACCTCAACCATGGACAGGTGAACGACAATGAAGCTGAGCACGACCATCGGATTCTCCGGCGACCCGCAAAAGCTGGCTCAGCAGGCCAGGGACCTGGAGTCGGCCGGTATCGACCGCGTTTGGGGCGGTGAGATCTACGGATTCGATCTGGTCTCAACCCTGGCCTATCTCGCCGGTCAGACCGAGCGGATGGAGCTCATGACCGGCATCCTCCCCGTCTACTCACGGTCGCCGGCCTTGATCGCCCAGACAGCGGCCACCATCGACGCACTGTCCGGCGGTCGGTTTGTGTTGGGCCTCGGAACCTCGGGTCCACAGGTCATCGAGGGCTGGCATGGGGTGCCATTCTCAAAGCCGTTGGGACGGACCCGTGACACCATCGAGATCTGCCGCAAGGTGTGGAGCGGGGACAAGGTCACCCACGACGGCAAGGCCTTCAGCTTGCCGCTCCCGGCAGATGAGGGGTCGGGCCTCGGCAAGCCGCTCAAGTTCATGAATCGAATGCTGCGCCAGGACATCCCCATCGTCATCGCCTCCATCGGGCCGAAGAACGTGGAATTGACCGCAGAACTGGCCAACGGTTGGCAGCCGATCCACTTCGTACCCGACCGCTTCCAACAGGTGTGGGGCGAGTCGCTGGACGCCGGCGCGGCTAAACGCTCGGCCGACCTACCACCGCTGGAGATCATTGCCGGGGGCACGGTGGCCCTTGGCGACGGGCCACATGTCAGCGAGGCCCGCGAGGCTGCACGGGCTCACATCGCCTTCTACGTCGGCGGCATGGGGGCCAAGTCGAAGAACTTCTACAACGACCTCTTTAAGCGGTACGGCTGGGAGGAGGAGGCGGAGAAGATCCAGGACCTTTTCCTGTCGGGCAAGCGAGCCGAAGCCACTGCCGAGGTGCCCGATGAGTACCTCGATCTCTCCATGTTGTGCGGCGACGAGGGCCACGTCCGCGAGCGTCTCCAGGTGTACAAGGACGTCGGCGTCACCCACCTCAACGTCGCCCCCGCCGGCGAGAATCCGCTCGAGGTCATCGAGAAGATCAAGGCCTGGTCGGAGTAGCGCCGACAACCGGTGTTGCTGGCCGGGGGGTTCCGGTGACGGGCCCGCTCATGTGCCTGCGGCCGCGGTGACCGGCCGAATCTTCTAGAGGTCGGCCAGGTCGTTGGCGGCCTCATAGAACACGTAGAGGCGGTGCAGGAGCTGTTGTATCGACAGCCAAACGACCGTCTCAACGATTTGCTCAGGGCTCAGCGACTGGGCCGCGGTGGCGATGGTGATCTGGTTGATCTCCGACGGGCTCGGGGCTGCGGCCTTTGACAGCATCACAACCGCGGCCTGCACCGATGTGAGACCGGGAGGAATCGTTGCCTCGGTCATGTCTTTGGCGGCGAATCGGCCGATGGCGGTGAGCTTTCGGTGCCCGATCTCGGGGGCCAGGCGCTCCGCCATCTGAATGGCTTCCGCTGTCAAGACCTCATTGCCGACAACCCGGGAGTAAACCAGGGCGATCAGACATTTCTGGCCGATACCGATGGTCGTGGTCTCCGGGTTCATATTGTCCCGGATGACGGTGGCAATGGCCTTAACCACCCGATTGTGATTGAGGCTGGCCAAGGTGGAGTAGGCGTAGCCGAGGTCTTCTTCGAGCTGCAGCAGCGCCTGACCGGGGCGGGAGGACATTCCCTTTGTCCATGTCCGGTCTCGGCGCATTGCTCCGGGAGCTTGGCGCATCACCTTGAGATAGGTCCCCAATGAATCCTTCGGAATCTCGGTGTATCCGGGCGGGCCCTGTGGTTCCGAGCCGTTGGTGGCCTTGGGCCGCAGGGGCTGGCCTTCGGCTTCACCGGCAAAATAGTCATCGATGCCCTCAGCCGACCAGGCGTGTTTGCCAGCGGTCCAGCCGGTCTGACCGATGAGGTCCTTGACGTCGTTTATGGGCGAGTCCTCGAGTTCCACCCCCATGGTGTCCATGAACTTGTTGAGGAAACCCATGAGCGCCGCTCCGTGCACCACCCACTCGATCTCATCCTCGTCGAGGTGCTTGCGAAGCTCGGTGATGTGAGATTTGTGAAGGAACGCAGGCACGCTCGACATGCCCTCGGCCACCCCGGCAACCGCAGCCTCGACAGGCGAGTAGTTTCCGATGATGGCATCGGGGGACACACCACGGCGCAGAGCGAAGGAACAAGTATGGGCCGAACAGTACATGCAATCGGCCGCCCGGCTGGCCACATACATCGAGAGTCCGACCAGATCTTTCGGCGCCCCCTGGCCCAGGAGCGATCCGGGAAGGTTCAACAGGTTCGGGACGAGGAGGTTGTAGCTCCGAAACCCGATCGGCCAGATCTCGAGCAGTGGATCACAGTTGGGAACAACTCCGATGAGCTGCTCGACCAGTTTGAGCATCGGCCGATGCTCCTTTTCGAGCACGCTGAATGGAACCGTCGCTTCCTCTATCTCCTGGGCAAGAGTGTTCGCTGTCATTGGCCTCTGCTTCAGTCATCGACGCAGTCTTCTTCTTGCCGCCGCCCGATGGTTTGGTTGCCGCAACCCGCTGCTTGGACATTTTGCCACAAGAATGTAGAAACAGCCCCCTTCGGGGTCCGGCATTTCCGAGCTGACTCAGGTTCGGGCCCCGTGATCTGCCATGGAGATCGATGCCAACGTCACTCGAGAACGCGAACCGTGCCGTTGGTACCATCGACTTCGACCACGGTCCCGTCGGCGATACGCTTGCTGGCATCGGTGGCCGAGATGACACAGGGAATGCCGAGTTCACGGCTGACGATGACCGCATGACTCATGACAGCACCCACGTCCACAACCACCGCCTGGACCGAGAGAAACAGCGGGGTCCAGGCCGGGTCGGTGAGTGGAGCTACGAGGACATCGCCCGGGCCGAGACCACGAGGGTCCGACGGATCGGTAACCACCCTGGCCGTTCCTCTCGCCATCCCAGGACAGCCCGGCAGCCCGGTCAGCGTCTCACCGGGGGCCAGTGCAGGCCTGGTATCGCTCCTCAGTTCCCACCGTTCAACCGGCGGCTGCTCGCCGCTGAAAAAGAAAGGAGGAACACGTTCGGACAACAGACGATGGGTCGCCCGACGCTCGGAGATCGTGTCTTGGAACGAGCTCGGATCTGCCAGATAGCCGTCGAGCTCGGAGCCCAGCAGAAACCACAGGTCACCGGCTGTCCCACCGGAACGGTCGATGAGACGTCTGTCAAGCTCCTTCAGCGCCAGCCTCGCTCCATGGATGGCACGGATGATGGTTGTCTTGCTCCGCTCTCGGCCTCGGCTGTGGAGTCTGGCCGATTCCAGGGTGCGGTTGAAGATCGCCTTGATTGGCCGCGAGAGCCTGCCTGCCAGATCCAGACGAAGCGCGGCCGCGTCCTCGGCCAGGCGCCGCTGGCGGTCGGCAGGATTCTCGCTGTCGTCAACGGCTCGCATCCGGTCGATCAGCGTCAAGGCCAACCGGGGATCGGTCTCCCATGTGTCGAAGGCGCTGTCCCACTCGTTGGGACCACGGGAGCCGAACTTTGAAACGAAGAGGTCGAACTGCGCAACAAACCGGCGGGCCGACGAGGCCGTCTCGGCTGCCGAACGCAGGTTGACCAGAAGACCGTCCATGCCAGCCCCAAAAGCCTCGGTGACGACGGAGCTCTCGTTGGCGACTCGACTGAGCTGCCACATGGCCTCCGACGGGGCGGCCGAGTCCACATCTCCAAGCCCGGCCAGCAGCTGGACCGCGACAAGCGGATCATCGAACTCCTTCTCGCAGATGCCAGACAGGACGGTCAGTGTTAGACCGGCGGCGGAGCTGATGGTGAGATGACGGGTGAACAGACGGGGAAAGATTTCAAGCAGCGCGTCTGTCGACCCTCGAAGTTCGTCATCGGTTGCGGTGTCCGGATCGGGTCGCCGGGCCAGATATTCGTCGACAATGAGCTGGTCGTCCAGCAATTCGGGAAGGCCCCTTCGCCTGATCGTCTTGATGGCGCTGACGACCCCGGCCAGGGTGGCCCTGCGATTGCGCTCGAACGGCAACGGGACGTGGGGCGGAGCGTCGTCCGCTCCACCGAAGAAGTTGACATCAACATCCTCGGCCTTGCTCCCGAGGGCCCGCGCCGAGAGCATCCGGATGGCGCTGAGGTTCAGGTAGGCATATCCGCCGAACACCCCGCTGCCGATGGCGGTGGTGAGGGGAATCCGCTCGAGCTCGCTCGGTCGGATCAGCCCGGTCGACAGCAGGGATGCCCGCATGGCTCGCTCGCCGGCCTCGGCCGACATCGAGTAGCCAAGCGGGGTGAACACCTCCGGGTAGACCTCACCGACGTTGCCCCTGGTATAGACGGAAAAGTCCAGGCTGGCGTCATGTCCGACCCAGGCGCCCTTACCGCGGCCGGGCAATGCTTTCCAAAGTCCACCGTCTTGATCCATGGGCGGCAATGGTGGCAGTTGAAACCAAGCCTGTCGACCAGAGCACGGGGGTTCCGACGATCTGCAGAGTTCGCTGGCTGCGGCTCGACGGTCTCGACTCGGTCTGGGTCAACCATCACGTCATCAACGTCAGGGGTCGCACCGGACCGAGTGGGTTACGAGCCCTCGCTGCCGCAAACCTCACATGGCTCCTTACGGCGATGAACCCTCATGTGGTTGGAGACCCGCTCCATGGCCGCGGTGATGATCTTGCGCTCGGACGGATTCACGGAGTTGAGCAGGTATTGCTTGATAAGCGCGGCGTGGTCCGCAGACGCTGCAGCTAACGCGGCCCTTCCGGACTCGGTGAGTACCGCCATCAGTCCCCGACCGTCATCGTCAACCGGTCTGCGGGTGATCCAGCCTCGTTTCTCGAGACGGTTCGCGGTATGTGTCAGCTTCTGGGCCGATGAGACAACGTCGCGGGCAAGTGTCGACATACGCATCTGCCCCGAAGCCCCGTCGAGACGGACCAGAACCTCGTAGTCACTGTGGGTCATCCCGTGGTTCTTTGCGACGTGCTGGGAGAGAATCTCCTCCAACAGCCGACCTGCATCCAGGAAGCGTGTCCACATCCTCAAGTCGGCCTTCGACAGATGTCGGCCCGTGCCAGCCAGATCGGAGGGTGAGTATTCTTTGACCAACCTACGCCCCCGGTACAACCGAAATCTGGTCGGCTGCCCCTTCTGTTGCGCCTTCGGTGCCGACGCCTATCACCCAGTGCCCGGACATAGCGGCCCTGATTGTAGCCACGGGTTCCGGGGTGGGTGTGAATCGGGCCGGTGCAATCGCTGGCCCAGCCAGATCCAACCCCTAGTCGAATACCGAAAGGTCAAGTCCCAGTTGCATGTGGTTGGGGAGTTCGCGGAGGTCGTCGACCGAGAGGTCCTCGAAGTCTTCCATCCACTGGAGTTGAGTTGGCCGGTCGTAGTCGGTTGCATCGATTGGCTGCACGCTGTTCATCGGTCGCTCTCCTGCTCGGGGCCCCTGTACCTCTGGGCCGCTCCATCACATGACTGTGGGCCGCTACCACATTTTTTGCCAGGGAGTGCAAGCGGAAAATAGATGAGATATATCCCCTCTCGCGAAGATTCAGTCTTTTTCGCGACCCAATCTTCTCCTTCGAGGAAGCAATGAGAAGAATCACAGTAGTTATCAGTGGTCGCTGAAGTCGACGCGGCTTCTTTGTTGGGGATTATTGTTGTTGGTATGACCGAACCAGCCGTGGACCGGGGTGGCCGCTCAGAGCCGGTGCTGCGGGTCGGCTGCGCCATGTGGGCCGACCGGCGGTGGGTCGGCCGCTACTTCCCGACCGACACCCCGACAGGCCGAGAGCTCGTGGCCTACAGCACCTGGTGCACGGCGGTGGAGGGCAACACGACGTTTTACGGCCTCCCGTCGCCGGCAACGGTTCGACGATGGGCCGAAGACGCACCGAACGAGTTCCGGTTCATGTTCAAGCTGCCCCGAACCATCACCCATGACCATCGGCTCCGGTCGGTCGGACTCGAACTCGGCGAATTTCTCGAACGGCTCGAGCCGTTGGGAGAACGAGCGGCGCCTCACTCGATCCAGCTTCCCGGTTCTTTCGAGCCTCAGTACCTGGCGGCGCTCGCCTCCTTCCTGGATCAGCTGGGTAGCCAACATCGGTGGGCCGTCGAGGTCCGGCACAAGAAGTTTTGCGACGGAGGCGATGACGAGCGCCGCCTGAACGACCTTCTGGCCCATGCCGGGGTCGAGCGCATCATCATCGACACCAGGGCGGTATTCGCCGGACCGTGCCAGACGCCGGAGGAACGCGAAGCGTTCGAACGCAAACCTCGGCTCCCAGTCCGACCGGTCGCCATCGGCCAGACCCCGATCGTTCGCTATGTCGGTCAAACCGACGGTTCGGCCAACCCCCGATGGTGGTCGAAGTGGGTGCCAAAGGTCGCGCAGTGGCTCAGCGAGGACCGCTCTCCCATCGTCTTCATCCACACACCGGACAACGCCGTCGCCCCCGAGCTGGCCCGAAGGTTCCATGACGAGGTTGCAACCCTGGTCCCAGATCTGCAGCCCCTCCCGCAACCCCTCGTCTCCGCCTCGCAGCTGAAGCTGATCTGAGCAACGCGGATCGGACCGTGTCGAAGCGGTTCGGGGGCGGCCGGACCGCGGTCCGCTTGTGCCGCGACGGCCGCTCAGTAGGATTGGCCCGTGCAAGACTCTCCAACGACGTTCACCGATCTGATGGCCCTCCAGCAACACGGCCCCGACACCTGGGTTGGACTCAGTGCCGAATACCAATGGGGTCGGATATACGGGGGCCAGGTGGTGGCTCAGGCGCTGTGGGCAGCCCAGAAGACGGTCGATCCGGACTTCGACACCCACTCGCTCCATGCCTACTTCATTCGAGCGGGCAGCATCGCTGAGCCGGTTCGTTTCGAGGTTGACCGGCTGCGTGACGGCAGAAGCTTTTGTACCAGGGCGGTCGTAGCCCGACAGTCCGGCGGGGCGATCCTTCATCTCTCCTGCTCATTCCAGCGGTCCGAAACCGACGCCGAGGTTCAGACCGCCAGGATGCCCATCGCCCCCGACCCGAACGACAGTCGAGCACGAGAGGACGACTGGCCCTGGATCATGGAGCGGCGGCCCATGGTGAGCTACCCCGGCGCAGGCCAGTCCATGGGTTGGGTCAAGCTGATCGACCCGCTTGAGGAGGACCCCCGGCTTCATCTGTGCGGCCTGGCCTTCACCTCCGACACCGTGCAGTTCGACGCGGCGAGGAGCATTCATCCCCTACAGGTTCCACGGGACAAGTACAACGAGACGTTCATGGGCGCCAGTCTCGATCACGCCATGTGGTTCCATCGCCCCACCAGAGCCGACGACTGGCATCTGTTCAAATGGGATTGCCACGGCCTCACCGGTGCTCGGGGCATGACCGTCGGCAATCTCTATTCACGGGACGGAACCCACGTTGCCACCGTCGCTCAGGAGGTCCTCCTGCGGGAACGTCGGCCCCAGTAGGCCGAGGGTTGCCCAGGAAGCTTCTAGTCCACCACGACCACGGTCGTTCCGATGCCGGCCCAATGGTACAACATCTCGGCTTTGCCCACTTCCTGGCGAACGCAACCCGCCGACTGGTAGGTGCCGAGCTCGTCGAGCGTTTGCATCGGTTGACCGTCGGCATAGGTCGGAATGCTGTGGAAACCGATGGCCAGCCTGCGCCCCTTTGCGAAGCGGACCATGTGGTTCATGGTGATTCCGTCATGTCCGGCCCATGCCTTCTCCGATTTGGAGTACACGCTGTAGGTACCGGAGGCCGGGGTGTCGCGGCGGCCCGAGACCGGATAGGAGTCATGGACCGAGCCGTCGTCGTTGATCAACCACACCCGCTGGGCGATGTTGCCATAGACGATGCGTCTGCCGGTTCCGGACCCGGCAGGAATCGGCGGGTACGGAGCACGGGGGCTGACGGTGCCGGTCTTGGTAACGAACTCGGCCGAGTCCGAGAAGTACAGCAGAAGATCGGACCGTGAGGATCCGGTCTGGAGCGTCTGATGCCAATAGGCCCGGCCCTCATCGTCGGCCTGACGCTTCAGCACATTCTGGTAGAGCAGGTCGACGAAGTCGGCATCGTCGACCAGTCCGTACCGGGCCGACCATTCGGTCGAGACCATGAACGATGCCGCGATATCGATCAGCGGCGTACCGTCGACGTACGTCGAGACCCAGTAGTTGAATCCCTCGACGTCCGGTTGGCGGTCGAACACCGCTCGATAGATTCGCACCACCGAGTCACTAACCGCTGGGTCAACTCCCGCCACCTCGTTGGCCCCGTTGGCCGTCGGCGGCAATTCCTCGGCCAAGGCCGCGGCCGTCGTAGCCGGCAGACCGATGATCAGCACCACGGCGAGCATCATCGAGGTGACCAAGCCCAGTTGTTTGTTTGATCTCGTCTCGGCTCGTCGCGGTTTTGTCCGCGCTACCGAATTTCGTATTGCCCTCATCTGGTGGTCATCGGCACGACCAGGTCGAAGTTGATGCACCCCTCGAGACAGGGCCGAGCTCAGCCGATACCCAATCCGTCGATTGGCAAAAGCAGGGCCCGGATGCTGTTCTTACTTGAGTTCGCAAGAGACCTGGAGGTATCCAATGGGTGAGTATTGCACGACCGAAATGGACGGCAATCTCCTGATCATCACCCTCAATCGGCCCGACGTGTTGAATTCGCTTCACCCGCCTGCCCACGCCGAGCTGGCCGGGGTATTCGATGACTTCGCAGCCGACGCCGATTCTTGGGTGGCCATCATCACCGGTGCCGGCCGGGCCTTCAGCGCCGGAAACGACCTCAAGTATCAGGCCGAAGGGGGCGACCGCAGCGCCTCCCCCGCCAGCGGATTCGCTGGGCTGACAAACCGATTCGACCTGAACAAGCCGGTCATCGCCGCGGTGAACGGCCTGGCCATGGGCGGTGGCTTCGAGATCGCCCTGGCCTGCGACCTGATCATCGCCGCGGAGAGTGCGCTGTTCGCGCTGCCGGAGCCGCTGGTAGGGCTGGCGGCCCTGGCCGGAGGCCTCCATCGCCTACCTCGGGAGATCGGCACCAAGCAAGCACTTGGCATGATCCTGACCGGGCGCCGGGTTTCGGCCATCGAAGGTCAATCGCTCGGCTTCGTGAACGAGGTCGTGGCGGACGGCGACGAGGTGGATGCGGCCAAGCGGTGGGCGGCCCAGATCCTCGAGTGTTCCCCGATGTCCATCAGGGCATCGAAGGAGGCGGTGTATCAGGGCCTCGGCCATGCCGGCGTCCAGGCCGCCTATGGAGCAAAGTACGACGCAGTGAAGGCCATGATCGACAGCGACGACTACATCGAGGGGCCACGGGCCTTCGCCCAGAAGCGGTCTCCGGACTGGAAGGGCGAGTAGGCATCCAGGCGCTCCCGGGCCGAGGGGCTCGGAACCGCCACCGGTCGAGGGTGGCCCTGACCCCCTAGCTATCGAGGGTGGCCCTGGCCGCCTGCACCAGGCGAACAAGATCTGCTCGCTCGGTTTGGTCGAGTACGTCGAACGCCGGCCGGCATATCTCCGACGTCATACGTTCGGCCTCAGCTCGACGCTCGAAGTCCGGTGCGGGAAGCGGCGCCTCCCAGCCAAAGCGTTCGGCCCCGGCCGGCCCACCCCGAATCGGATCCGGCGCGGCCACGATTGCGCCGCAGGGCCCGATACCTACGGCGTGAACAGCGCTGAGGTGGGCCCCGCCCCGAAGCTCCCGTAGCACGTTCAGCGCCACCGTTGCCGCCCCCGCGGGATCGCTAGGCTGGGGTAGAAGCCGCCACCCGGCAAACAGTACCCCCGAGGACGGCAACGCTGCGGTGGCCACGGTGTTGCACAACTCGGTCATCCTGATGAGGTCGGCCCGCGACATGTCGGACAGGGCCATCCGACCGAACCGGGCCGCCGAATCGGCGTACTCCCCTGCCACCGCCGCCCTGCTATGACGCGGATCGCGGTGCTCCCAGTGATGGCGGACCATTGCCGGGGCCATAAACCCGATGGCCGCCGCCGCCAAATCGGCGTCTGCCTCCTCACCGATCACCCCGGCTCGTCCGTTGACCCAGAAACCGAAGCCGCCGCCGAGGCCAAGCTCGGCGGCCCGCTCTCCGGTCGCCGGCGCCGACATCCACGCTCGGCCGAACTCCAGGATCGGGACTGCCGTCCGTTCGATGACCGCCGTTGTTGACAGATTCTTGTCGTTGGAACTACCCACTGAGTTCTCGCTCATCGGGCGAGTGTAGTTGGCAACCCAAATAGCCAAAAGATTGCCCGCCCTTTCGGCCGGGTCCTTGCCACAATGGGGAGATGCCACCGGCGTATGTGAGGACGCACTACGAACTGCTCGGCGTTGCGCCGGGCTGCAGTTTTGACGAGCTTCGCGCCGCCTACCGAAGGCTGGCCCGAGAGCATCACCCCGATGTGGCCGCTCCAGGATCCATGAATATGGCCGAACTCAACGAGGCCTGGCGGATCCTTTCCGACGCCAACCTTCGAGAGCGATACGACGCATCGGTCTTCGTAGCTCAACGAGCCGCTCCACCGACCGCGCCCCCGCCTGCCCCGGGGTTTCGCCGCCAGGCCTGGGCTGCGGGGGTCCAGGCTCAGATGGCCAGACTGTCCAGGCTGGCCGGCCGCAGCGCCACCCAGACCCTGCTGATACGCGCCCCAAGAGGGCCGAGGCCGGCCTATGAATTGGTGGTGGACGATCTGGTCACCGCTCTGAGCCGCGACGTTGAGAATCGAGTCCGAGCGGCCAGGGCCGCCGGAGCGGCACCACTCGACCTCGGTGTTGCCGCAACACTGGTCGGTGTCCGGACCGTTGCCGACTCGATGCGTCGTGACGCGCCGCTCGGGGTCGCAACAGAAGATGTGATGGCGGCCGAGCTGCTCGATCGCATGTGGGATGTGCTGGCCCACGAACTGCCGGTTCAGCTGACCGTCTCGCTCGGCGGCAACCCACATGTGGCCCAGGCCATCGTTCGCCATCTCTAGTGGTGTGTGGCTGAGATCGCACAGTCGACGGCATGGCGGCGCTTGTGATGAGATGAAGAGCTAACAAACTCACGCAAACGCAGCTTGCCGGGCACGTTGCCCTTCCGGCCCGCATATCGAAAGGCAGCAATGGAACTTGGACTGATGATCTTCCCCACCGATCAAACGATCGACCCGGTCGAACTTGGCCGAGCGACCGAAGATCTCGGCTTCGATTCGCTCTGGTTCCCGGAGCACTCCCACGTCCCGACGTCACGAATCTCGCCCTGGGGCGGGCGCAAGGGAGCTCCTGATTTGCCGGACTTCTACTGGCGGACCCATGATCAATTTGTCGCCCTAGCCGCAGTGGCTGCGGTCACCGAACGGATCGAGCTTGGCACCGGCATCTGCCTCGTCGCTCAACGAGATCCGATCTGGACCGCAAAGCAGGTGGCGTCGGTTGACCGCATTTCCAACGGACGGTTCATATTCGGCATTGGGTACGGCTGGAATGTGGAGGAGATGGAGGAGCACGGCTATGCCTTCAACACCCGGCGAGCCCGGCTTCGAGAGAATATTCTGGCAATGAAACAACTGTGGACCGAAGACGAGGCGAGCTTCAGCGGGGACCATGTCAACTTCTCTTCCAGCTGGGCCTGGCCGAAACCGACCCGTGCTCCTCACCCGCCGATCATCATGGGTGGCGGGGCGGGCCCTAAGACGGCAGCGCATATCGCCGAGTTCTGCGATGGTTGGATGCCGATCGGTGGCCGTCACGCCCTCGACGGTTGGAACGAGATCGTGAAGGCCTGCGAGGCAATCGGTCGTGACCCTGAGACGGTGGAGTTCAGCGTCTTCGGCGCCCCGACCGACCCCGCTGGACTCGATGAGCTGCAGGAGCGGAACTGTAAGAAAGCGCTGTTCGTACTTCCGCAGGGCCCGAGAGACGAGGTCATGGCCGCAGTCGAAGAGCGGGCCAAGCTTCTCGATTCCTAGACCTCCAGCCTGGCCTGGTCCGTTTGGCGGTGATCTATTTGCGCTGCTTTAGCTCGGCCATACCCCGGAACAGGTCCATGACCCCCGTCGGCTCGTGCGAGGGGTCGATCTCCCGATAGACGGCATCGACGTTGATGACAATCCGTTCCCAGTCGAGCCAATCCGAATAGGCCGTGTCAGATGACCAGGAAGTCCATGCGGTTGCCACCACTGTTGGCAGCCCGGTTGGCAGCTGCCTCCAGGAGGGCCAGGATCCGTTCGACCGACGGCCGCTCCTGGGTGATGGAACCGACGACGACGCTGGCTGTGAACGAAACAAGGCCTCGGTCAAGCTCGACGGGAAACGCCACCTCGGCTCGGAGCCGCTCGGCGATGTCTGTCAGCTGCTCCGGCGTCGAGTCCGACGACATCATCACCAGGAAGCCTGCGTCATCGAATCGGCCGAGCACGTCCGGCCCCCGCAACCGCTCCTGGATCCGCTGCCCGGTCTCTCGCATAACCCGGTGTACTGCTCGTTTCCCGTAGGTGTCGGCCATGCCTGGGAGTTCATCGATCCATAGGCACAGTATGGCCAGCGGCTTCTTGTGCGGCGCTGCCATCCGGTCGTGTAACTGCGACAGAACGTGATAGTGATCGGGAAAGCCGGTCACCGTGTCGTGGGTCAGCGGGCCACCGGCCTGTGCCGACAGATGGTGCTCGTTGGCCATGGAGCGCACGCCGACCATGACGATGTCATCGGGCAGGCCGCGGGCCAACAGCTCCATCGGTGCCAGACCACGGGCGAGACGAACCGGCTCGCTCTTGGTCCGGGGGAAGTCCGAGGATTTCGCATGCTGCAGCAGCTCCACAATGGCGCCCTCGTACTCGGGGACCAGCAGTTCGACCAGCGGAACACCGAGCAGACGATCGCCGGGGATTCCCATCGTTTCGACAGCTTCTTCGTTGACCCTGCGGATGACGCCGTCTTCGAGCAGAAGGCACCCGATCGGCGACAAGGTCAGAACATCTTCGTAACGTTCGATATCAGCAGACATGGAGGCACCTCATGTAGACCTTTTGTACAGGGGAAACCCCCAGTTGTAGAAGAGGCACCTCACCCAATGGCTTGGGCTGTTGGTCCATGTTTTCCGGCCGGGAGCCCGCAAGGGGTCCTTTCGACCCCGGCCGGGAGCCGAACGACCCAGCTCAGCCCGCCAGCTTCTCCAGACCGTCGAGTAGCGCGTTCTCCACCACCTCGGTCAGAGCAGGATGGATGTAGAACACGTCGTTTGCCAGCGACTCGGCGCTCTGGCCGAACTGTATGGCCTGGATCAGGGGCTGTATGAGGGTGGCAGCTTGTGGGCCCAGGATGTGAGCTCCGATCAGCTTGGCTGTTGTTCGGTCGATCAGGACCTTGGCGAAGGAGTCCTCATCGACCAGCGCCCAGCCGTATGCGGTTCCTGCATAGTCACGCTTTCCGACCACGAAGTCACGACCGTCAGCCGTGGCCTGCTCCTCGGTCAACCCGACCGAGGCGATCTGAGGATCGCTGAAGACCGCGTGGGGCACGGCCCGATAGTCTCCCTCGCGGGGCGAATCCGGGTTCCGCATGTTCCAGAACGCCACCTTGACCTCGGCGTTGGCCAGATGCTTGAGCTGGTACGGGTTGCTGACGTCGCCGATGGCCCAGACCCCTTCGACCGAGGTGGCCATCTTGGCATCCACCTTGATCCGGCCGTCGTCATGCAGTTCGAGACCCCCGGCCTCGGCGTCGACAAGATCGGAGTTCGGCCGACGTCCGACCGCTACCAGCAACTCGTCGACCTCGGTCACCTCGCCGTTGCTGCGGATCCGGATGACCTCGCCGACCTGTTCAACGTTCTCCGGCACCTGACCGAGCCGAAGGTCGACCCGGCGGCCGAAAACCTCGGTAAAGCGTTGTGCCACTTCACCGTCTTCGGCCCGCAGCAGCACATTCGACCGGTTGAACAGCGTGACCTCGGAGCCGTAGCCGCTGAACACATGGCCGAGCTCGGTGGCGATGAACCCCCCACCGATGATGCCGAGCCGAACTGGTAGGCTCTCCAGTCGCATGACGGTGTCTGAGGTGCGGGTTCTGACCTCGTCCAGGCCTGGAATGGGCGGCATCGTGGCCCGAGAGCCGGTGGCCACCAGAATCCGAGGAGCGGTGATGGCCCGACCATCGACCTCCAGCTCTCGTTCTCCGGTGAAACGGGCGGTGCCCCGAATCAGCTCCAGGTTTGGCGTTCCGGTGGCTCGGTACTCCTCGCCGCCGGCCGCTATCGGATCGATACGGCCAAATACCCTGTCACGTATGGCTGGCCAATCGGCACCGTTGAACGAGGTGTCCAGGCCGAGCCGACCACCGTGGCGAGCAGCTTCGGCCACGTCGGCCGGCAAGACGAACATCTTGGATGGGATACAGCCGACGTTGAGGCAGGTACCGCCAAAAACACCGCGCTCGACCAGCGCCACCTTCCAGTCGGAGAACTCGGCCGGGATGGAGTTACCCGAGCCGCTGCCGATGATGATCAGATCAAACGTGTCCATGTTTTGTGTGGGCCTCTTACTCGTACTGGTTGCGTGCACTGGTTATTCGTACTCGGTTGACAACTAGCGATCGGGAATTGCCGACCAGTCGACCTCATGTGGTTCGAGCGGTCTCATCGCGATGTCGACCGCTGTCCAGAGCGTTCTACTGATGGGAAAGAACAGGATCGGTGTCACCAAGGCGAGGAGGACGTGGCCGATCATAAGCGGTGCCACCGGTATGTCGGGGAACGTCAACACGAAGCTAACCACCAGGGACCCGAGAAGGATTCCGAAGCTGACGATTGTGTTGATTCCAATCGCTCCTGTCCAATGACCTTCGATGCGTTCGAACTTCAGACCGCACCGATGGCAGCTCTCATTCATCTTGACCCACCGCCTGAACTGTTTCCTGGCACCGCAGACCGGGCACGCCCCAACGAGACCTCGTCGGAGCAGACGCCGGGTCGGCTGGGCCTGCCGCTCCGGGCTCACCGCGTGTCGTCTGACCGCAAACTAAGGTCAAGGTGCTGGTCAGCCATCCAGACCTTGAGTCGGCACATCGCTTCCGCGATCTCCTCGGCGGCCCCGGCATAGGAGAAGCGAACAAATTGATGGCCGAGCCGCTGATCAAAATCGATGCCCGGCGTGGCCGCGATACCCAGTTCGTCCAACCATTCCCGGCATATCGACTGGCTGTCCCGGCCGAGAATGGAAACATCGACCCAGGCATAGAATGCCCCATCGGGCGGCGCCATCCGTTCCAGACCGGCGTCGACCAGCCCTTCCAGCACGATGTCTCTATTGCTGCGATACCGGGAGACGTTCTCCTCCAACTCGGCGACGCAACCGAACGCGGCCACAGCGGCCACCTGACCAATGGTCGGCGCGGCGATGGTGAAGCTGGCCGAAACCCGTTCGATGGCGGCGATCATATTTTGCGGGGCGACGATCCACCCCAGCCTCCATCCGGTCTTCGAGAAGTTCTTCGAGAAGCTGTTGATCACCACCACCTCGTCACCGAACGCCAGGGCCGAAGGAGTCCGGGCGCCATCGGTCACGCCGTGGTAGATCTCGTCGACCACCAGTCGGACCTCTCGAGCCTCAGCCCACGAGACGATGCCCGAGAGCGTCTCGGGCGGCAACACCGTCCCGGTCGGGTTGTTGGGGCTAGCGACCACCAACCCGTCGATGGGTCCCAGATCATCTAGTTGCTCGATGGTCGGCCGGAAGCCGTTCTCGTGGCCGACCGTGACCACGTCCACCTCGACACCGAGGGCCAGCAGGTCATTGCGATAGCAGGGGTAGCCGGGTTCCAGCACGGCGACGCGCTGACCTGCATCGAACAGGGTCAAGAATGCGAGCACACAGCTACCGGATGCTCCGGTGGTGATGATGATGCGTTCTTCGGCCACGTGTAACTCATAGCGATCGGCGTACCAGCGGCTGATGGCCTGTCGCAGCTCCGGTAGGCCGGCGGCGCCGGTGTAGCCGAGCGTCTCGGTGGCCAACGCCAAGGCCGCGGCCTCTCGGGCCCCCTTTGGAGCCGGGGTCGAAGGCTGCCCGACTTCGAGATGGAGCACCTCAGCGCCGGTGGCCTCCCTGGCTGCCGCCGCCCGCATCACCTCCATCACATGGAACGGAGCAATGTTGCTACGGTTCGATGGCTTCACCCTCCGGACCCTATCGCTGTTCCGATCGCTGTTCGGCGGCGACGGTGACCGACCGTCTTTGTCTGCGCGTTCAACCTGCGAGTTGGCAGACTATTGACTATCTTCGGCCCGGTGACCCTTCTCCTCGGTGCCCACGTAGGACAACAGAATTTCGAGATGGATGAGATGCGAGCGCTCTGGCGTTGGCTTGACGCCAACGGCTTCGACTGGTTGTCGGCCTGGGATCACATCTACGAAGCGCCCCCGGCCGGTGGCACCATTCCACACTTCGAAGCGGTGGCAACGCTGGCGGCACTGGCGGTCGAGACGACCAACGCCCGACTCGGATGTCTGGTGTTCTACGTCGGCTACCGCAACCCGGGCCTGCTGGCCAAGGCCGCCATCACCATCGATCATCTGGCCGGTGGCCGTTTCGAACTCGGGATCGGTGCCGGCTGGCACGAGTGGGAGGCCGCGGCATACGGCTACGACTTCCCGTCTGTTGGGAAACGGTTGGACATGTTGGACGAGGCGGCGCAACTCATCGGACCCCTTATC
Source organism: Phascolosoma agassizii (assembly GCA_035593235.1). Classification (NCBI taxonomy): domain Eukaryota; kingdom Metazoa; phylum Annelida; class Sipuncula; order Phascolosomatiformes; family Phascolosomatidae; genus Phascolosoma; species Phascolosoma agassizii. The sequence goes on along the minus strand of JAVJHY011590786.1, from coordinate 18,554 downwards.
GGTGCCACCCGCTTCGACACCGATAACGAAGGCCGAGGGGACACGAATGGACCAGAGTCCAGCTCAGACTCCGAGAGCGGCGGGCCGAACCGAACCTCGTTCTCCGGTGAGTACTTTCGGTTGGAGGACGCTTCCTGCCTACCGGGCCCGAAGTACGGAACCATGCCGCTATGGCTCGGCGGCGTCGGCGAGAAACGCACCCTGCCGATGACGGCCCGCTATGGCGATGGCTGGAACGCGGCCTATATCTCGGCCTCGGAGTACGGCAGGCTCAATACGGTCCTCAATGAACGGTGTGAGGACATCGGTCGTGACCCCGGTGAGCTGGAGCGTTCGGTGAACCTGGTGTTCGCCATGGGCTCAGACCAACGTCAGGCCGACCTGATTGCTGCCGATCTGTCGAACCAGTGGGGACCGATGACCGATCGAATCCGGGGCGGGGCCCTGCTCGGCACGCCCGATCAGGCCGTCGAGCAGGTTATGGCCTATGCCGAGGCCGGGGCCGACATGATCAATATCGCCCTGCGGGCACCGTTCGAACAAGAGGCACTCGATGCCTATCACCAGGTGGTGATGCCCCAGGTCCGGGCCGCAGCAGGTGGTTGACCGCACAGGCCCGAAAAACGCCTGAAGGTGGCCCGGAGGCCACCTTCAGAACTGAAGTAGGAAGTCGGCCGCTTGGCACACCCGACCCGCCAGAGAGGGTGCTCGGCTCGAACTTCCAACTACCCGCACTTAAAGTAAAGATGATCCCACTCAGAGTGACAATAGGTCAATCGAATCAACCGGCATACGCTGCCGCAGGTCTGCAAAAGAAATCTACAGTCGGCGGAGTCGGACCTCGGTCACCGAATGGTCGGCGGTCTTGGTCAGAATCAAGTCCGCCCGCTCCCTGGTCGGAAGGATGTTCTCTTTCAAGTTCTTCTCATTGATCCTGGACCAGATGTCGGACGCAGTGGCCATCGCCTCTTCATCGCTCAACTGGGAGTACCGCTGAAAGTATGACCGTGGATCGCGGAACGCCGTTTCCCGAAGGGTGAAGAACCGCTCGACGTACCAGTCGCGGATGTTCTCGGTCTCGGCGTCGACGTAGATGGAGAAGTCGAAGTAGTCGGAGACGAAGATCGGGTGCTCCTCATCGATGATGCCGGACTGCAGCACGGTGAGGCCCTCCACGATCAAAATGTCGGGCTGACGGACCACGACCTCCTCGTCCGGCATCACGTCATAGGTCAGATGGGAATACACCGGGGCCGACACCTCGGGCTCGCCGGACTTGACCATGGCCAGGAACTGCAGGAGCCGTCGGCGGTCATAGCTCTCGGGGAAGCCCTTGCGGTTCATCAGGTGTCGGTCGAGGAGAACCTGGTTCGGATAGAGGAAGCCGTCGGTGGTGATCAGGTCCACCTGGGGATGGTTGGGCCACCGGGCCAACAGCGTCTGCAGTACTCGGGACGTTGTCGATTTTCCGACCGCAACCGACCCGGCAACACCGATGACAAAGGGGACCTTGGCCGGCAACTTCCCAAGAAATGTGTCGCTGGCCCGGTACAGCTCCTGGGACGCGCCGACATAGAGGTTGAGCAGGCGAGACAGCGGCAGGTAGATCTCCGCCACCTCATCCAGGCTGAGAGCCACATTGAGCCCACGGAGCTGTTCGAGGTCATCCTCGGTAAGGCTGAGGGGGGTCGACGCACGTAGCGCGCCCCAGTCCGCGGCCGAGAACGTCATGTAGGGAGACAACTCTTGTTTGTTGTTCTTCATTCCGAGGGGCATGGTGCCACGCCCCGGCCACCACATCAAACGGTCGGCATGCCCGATTGAACTCGACCATCCTGTCGTGGACCGCACATGACCAGGATCTGGGCAACCACCACAGGTCCAACCAAAGCGGTCTGAACCGACGATTACCGGTAGATTGGTCGGCCATGAACGCATGGGTGTTGCGAAGGCAGGCGGCGAGGGTTGTGCTGCTGAACGATCGGGATGAAATCTTCTTGATCAATGCGGTCGACCCGGCCGACGCGTCGAAACCAGCCTGGTGGGAGATCCCCGGTGGCGGAATCGATCCCGGCGAAGCTTCGGAGCATGCAGCGCTGCGTGAGCTCCACGAGGAGGCCGGGGTCACCGATGCCGAGGTGGGACCGGTCGTATGGGTCCAGCACGTCGAGTTCGACTTTGGCGGCTACCACTTCGATCAGGACGAGGTCATTCACGTTGCCAGGACCGCACAACGCGAGATCAGGGAGCCGCAGGGGCTCGAGGCGCTGGAGGCCCTGGCCTTCAGGGAGGCTCGGTGGTGGACGCTGGGAGAGGTCCGGGCCGCCGATGCCGAGGGCATTCCGTTCCTGCCCCCTCGGCTTCCTGCCCTTCTGCCGCAGCTGATAAACGGTCCGCTACCGAACCCACCCCTGAACATCACTCCGGCGCTCGACGACGGCGAGGCCTAACAAACCCGGCCACCTCGCGATGCCAGGAAGGCAGGGTTCGGACCCTCAGAAGTCGACGTTCTGGCCCAGGATAACGATGATGTCGGCCCCATCGATTGGAACGCCGGGGTTGTCGAGCAGCGGCCGAACCTGGCTCTGGGCGATATTCAGCACCGCCGCCACCTGGAGCCCTTCGAGTTTAAAGCCGTCGACGTAGTAGACGAAGCTGTCGTCGATCGGGTCGCCCTCTTTGTTCTTCGCTTCGAGCGTGCCATAGCCCAGGCCTTCCAGCTTCCTGCTGGCCCGACCGGCCAAACCCTGACGGCCTTCCGATCCGTTGCCGACCCGAACGAAGACCTCCGCCACTGGACGCAACGATGGGCCGCCTGCGATATCGGTGTCGGCCGACGCCTCATCCGACTCACCACCCTCGGAGGCCCACAGCCCATCATCGATGGCGCTGGTGAACCACCCGAAGGCAACCAACATCAAGAAACCGAGGGACAGGAGAACAAGAGCGAGGGCGGTTGCATTGAACACATCGCTGCGTTCCACTCTGTCCAGCACTCACAACTCCATTGGTCCTACGGCCACTAGCACTCGAAACGAAGTGTCGGCCATGCGGTCAACCGGGAAGACAGGGTCCGTCTCCCAATCCGATGGACGCTCCGAAGCGACCCGATCGGGTACTCAGCTTAGGGCACGGCTCTGCTGAATTGGTGGCATCGAGCCATGAGTCTGAACCGGACCCGACCGGATCGAAGCCTATTGGGTCCCCACTTTCGTCCCGGCGGGCGGCGCGGCATAGTATCGCCCGATGGACTTTGCCATCCCCTCCGAAATCCAGACCCTGCTCGATCAGTTGGACACCTTCATCGACGACGAGATCAAGCCCCTGGAGCGCCAGGATGACAACATCCGGTTCTTCGACCACCGCCGGGAATGGGCCAGGACCGACTTCGAGCGAGACGGTTGGCCCAACCCGGAATGGGAGGACCTGCTTCGGGAGATGCGTCGTCGAGCCGATGCGGCCGGGTTCCTTCGCTATCACCTGCCAGCCCGCTTCGGCGGCAAGGACGGCACCAACCTCGGCATGGCCATCGTCCGTGAGCACCTTGCGGCAAAGGGGCTTGGACTTCACAACGATCTGCAGAACGAGAGCTCGATCGTCGGCAACTTTCCAACCGTGCTGATGATGGAGCTCTACGGGACCGAACAACAGCAGAGCGAGTGGATACCCAAAATGCTGGAGGGCCGGGCCCGCATCGGCTTCGGCCTGACCGAGCCCCTTCACGGCTCGGACGCCACGTGGATGGAGAGCACCGCCTATCGCGACGGCGATGAATGGGTCATCAACGGTGCCAAACGATGGAACACCGGCCTGCATGCCGCAACCCATGACTACATCTTCGCCAGGACTTCCGGAGACGCAGGCGATGCCGAAGGCATCAGCTGTTTCATCGTCCCGGTAGAAACGCCGGGGTTCAATGTCGAGTTCATGTGGTGGACCTTCAACATGCCGACCGATCACGCCGAGGTCACCCTGACCGACGTCCGCGTCGGCGATGACACTATGCTTGGCGACGAGGGGCGCGGCCTGGCCGTGGCCCAGACATTTGTCCACGAGAACCGGATCCGACAGGCCGCCTCCGGGGTCGGCGCTTCGCAGTACTGCATCGACGAGTCGGTGAAGTACGCCAGGGAACGCAAGCCGTTCGGCAAGCCGCTTTCGATGAACCAGGCCATCCAATGGCCGCTGGCCGAGATGCATACCGAGGCCGAGATGATTCGCCAGCTGGTTCGAAAGACGGCCTGGGAGATGGACCAGGGCACAGACCCCATGTACATCTCGGACAAGGTCGCGATGTGCAACTACCGGGCCAACCGGCTTGTTTGCCAGGCCTCTGATCAGGCCATCCAGACCCACGGTGGCATCGGCTACAGCCGCCACATGCCGTTCGAACACATCTACCGCCACCATCGCCGATATCGGATCACCGAGGGGGCGGAGGAGATTCAGATCCGCCGGGTGGCCCAGTTCCTGTTCGGCTTCTCCGGACCACGCAAGGAGTCGCTCGGCCCCAGCTTCGCCAGCCGGTTCAACGAGGTCCAGCGGGGCGCCCCCGCATCCTGGCTCGACTAGCTGTGCTCCTTTGGGAGGCTGCCGCCTGCCGAAGATTGGTTCATGGTGCCCGCTGTGCCGACCTTAGGGTAAATCCTCGTCCGAGGGAGCCAACAATCGAGCCCTGGTCAAGAACCCGGTGTGGGCCACCATGCGGTGATCCGGCCGGACGGCCGCGCCATCGATGTGCCAGCCCCGGTTCAACACCTCAACGCTTGATGCCTCGGCAAAGCCGGCAAGGCTGAGCGCATCTCGCATCTTCATGACCTGGGTGATCGACGGGCTGTAGGAGACGATGATGCCGCCCGGTCGAAGATTGGTGCCGACGTTGGGAACAACGTTCCATGGCTCCGGCAGATCGAGCACGATCCGGTCGAAGTTGCCGTGGGCCAGCGGCTCGTAGGCGTCGCGTACGTGAATGTCGTAGCGCTCAAGCACGTCCCGACCGAGGAACTCGGTCACGTTCTTCGTGGCCCTCGCAGCAAAGTCCTCGCGCAACTCATAGCCGGTGATCACCGCTCCGGCTCGGAGCATGGCCATGGACAATGCCCCGGATCCGACACCCGACTCGAGAACCCGACAGCCGGGCTCGATATCGGCCAACATCAGCATCGGCCCGATGTCTTTCGGATAGATGACCTGGGCCCCTCTCGGCATGGCCAAGATGTAGTCGCTGAGCGTCGGACGGTAAGCCTTGAACTTCTGGCCCCTGGTACTGGAAACCCCGACTCCCTCTGGGCGGCCGATCAGCAGGTCGTGGGGGACGACACCTGCGTGGGTTTGGAACTCGCCGCCGGTGGCCAACCGAACCAGGTACCGGCGTTGCTTGTGGTCGATGAGGAGCACGAGGTCACCATCGGCCAAAGGATGCACGGCTTCTGGCTCCTGCTGGGGGCTCGGCATTTCATCGACCGATCCTTCGCCGTTTTCGGAGCCGGGATCGGCCACCTGCTGATCGCTCATTGATCGGCTCCCATGGAATCTGTTTTGGTTTTGCGTGACTGGCCTGATGATCGAGCTCGCTTCGGCAGGATCAAGGTCACCGGAACCGGCTCCGCCGCAGCGGAACGTTCGACTAAACGACAAAAGGCACAGAGGTCCGACGCGGCCGGGCTGCCACAGCGCGTACAGCTCCCCAAGGTCGTTACATCGTCCTGATCAGCGGCGAACCGATCGGCCGCCCTGGCCAGAAAGCCAAAATAGAATTCGGCCTTGGAGCCCGGCGACTGCACCTCAAGCTCGTTGAGAGCAGCTTTGTATGCCAGGTGCTTGTTGCCGACGGCCATCGGGCACTCGTCGACCAGATAATCGATGTTGCGCAACACGCAATATGCCGCGGTCTCACGTTCGGTCAGCTTGACCAGCGGTTTGATCTTTCGGGGAAATCCGTTGCCCGCCGGGAGAACCGGACGCTGTCTTGCCAGATAGGCGTCCTGCCAACGCAGGACATTGCCGTAGAGCACCGCAGCCTCGTCGTCGAGGTTGTGGCCGGTAACCAGCGCGTCATAGCCGCCGTCGATAGCCGACCGATCGAAGATGTGACGTTTCGAAAGCCCGCAGGCAGAACAGGGAACCCGTTTGGTCACCGCGGTGGCGGTCGGCACGTCGTAGCCGTGATCGTCCCTGAGGTTGACCTCCAGCAGCTTCAGTCCCCGCTGCGTCGCGAAATCTCTGGCAAAGACGGCCGAGTTGTCCGAATACTGACCAATCCCAAGCCCGACGTAGAGGCCGTCGGCGTCATAGCCGAGCTCACGGAGCAGGTCCCACACCGCCAGGCTGTCCTTGCCCCCGGACACCGCGACGAGCGGCCGCTCGTCGGAGCTCAGCATGTCAAAACTCTCGATAGCCCGTTCAACCTGTTGTCGGCAATAGCGGAGGAAATGATCCTGACAGAAGTTGGCGTTATGGCGCCGAATGTCTATGACCGCCGGCGCTCGGCAGACGCGGCATTTCACCCCAGCGCTCCGCCACTTATTACCGGCCTGATCTCGACGCTGTCGTCATCGCCGAGCAATGCGTCGCCAGGGATCAACGTTCCGTCGCTGATGACGAGCACGGATTCGCGGTTGAAATCCAACTGCTTGAGCAGTTTGACGACGCTGATCGGACCGCGAATGTCTATCTCCCGGTTGGGATTGCGCAACTGGACCTTCACTCCAACAGCATGCCAGCAGATGCGCCGAACCAGTGCCACCGAGGGCGCTACGCTCCTCCACCGGGCGCTACGCTCCTCCACCGGGCGCTACGCTCCTCCACCGGGCGCTACGCTTTGGCCGCCGACCTGCGGGCCTTACGATTCTGGCGCTTCTCCCGCTTCATCTCCTTGATCTGCCGCTTGTGAGAGATGGGGAGATGTTCGATCATGAGCGTGTCCCCCGGCTTCACCGAGGAGAGATCGATAAGCTCTCGCCGCCCCACCGTTGAACGGGCGGCTCGGAAGACAATCATGGCCAGCGATGTGAAGACCCATGACTTGGCCGGCCCACCAACGTAGGATCGGAACGCCCACAATGCGATTCGGCGGAACATCAGAAGCGGCGGATCTCCAGGACCGAGCTCTTCTTCTTTCCGGCCCGACGACCGAACACGTAGACGATCAGCAAGATGATCAGCGCCGCAGCGCCGCCACCGAGGGCCAGGCGCTTCTTGCTGTCCTCGGCCACCACATCGACCTGACCCTGGATGTCGCGGAATTTAGCTTCTATGTCTGCGGGCGTGATGCCTGCGGTTTCGGTCATGAAAGCACCCTCTTCTTGGCTCTGGACAGGGACATGTAAATCAATGCGATCGCCACCAGGAGGACGAGAATCGCCACCACATAGGGCAGGGTCGACATCCACGACGCTCCGGCGAACACCTCCAACGATTGCAGGAGGCGGAGCGTTCCAAGGCCGGCGAAGAACACCCCGAGAAACATTAGAACCGAGCCCGCAATGCCGAGCCCGAGGTATCGCCCAAGCTGCTTCAGCGGCTCGAGCGTCTCCTGTCTGGCATAGCCCATCAGCATGTGCTGCATTTCCTGGGCACCCTCAAGTGGGTTGGTCTTCGACACGGGCGCTCCTTTCGATCATCGACGGGTTGACACCGGTGAGACTCTCGAAACCACCGGCCGTCCGAGTTATCGAGTCTAGAAGGGCTCACCGCCGATTTGGGGTCTGTATCGGCTGCTAGTTTCCGCCGAGGAAACTTGGAGCAACCGGAACAGCTTGAGCAACTGGGCGAGTTACCGGCTATCAGTTCCCGCTCAGCCGCAGTTCAATCAGCTCCAACATATCTTCAATCGACGCCTCGACCGCCAGAAGTCGGTCGGACGAACCCGATGTCCCCAACAGTTTCTGCTTGTCGAATGGCCCAACCGGCAGCATGGCGGCCATCTGCATGGTGCCAAGCTCGCTGCTGTCCAACGTGGACGGGATCGGTCCGACATCGACCCCTGCTTCCGATGCCAAGGCCATGCACCGCCGGAACTTGCCGACAACCCGATCGAACTGCGTCTCGTCCAACATCTTCGAGTCGGTGTCCGGCCAGTAGTCGATTTCGGCTTGTGGATAGGGGTCATCGGGCAGCCATTCTGTGACCTGGAACCGTTCGACCCCGACGGTGACCAGCGTCCAACGGCCATCCGGATATTCCTCAGCCTCGATGATCTCGGCCACCGTCCCGAATGACGAGCGCTGATCCTCGCCGCCGCTGTCGCTGCCCCGCTCAATCATGACGACCCCGAACCGCTTATCGCCGTCGATGATGTCATGCACCAACGCCCGGTACCGAGGTTCGAAGACGTGTAGCGGCAGCACCATCGTCGGGAACAACACCGTTCGCAGCGGAAATTGAGGAATCAAGGTCATCTGCTGAACGACGCTACTCATGCAGGCCGATGAGAGCAGAGTCGAGGCCGAAGATTAGGGGACCGGGGTCGGAGCCATCGGGGATAGCTCGGCAACGGTCGGCCCGGCGGGGTAGGTCGTGAGCGCCGCGGTCAGAGCATCCTGGAGCGGAAGGACATCACCTTCGGCGATCAGATTCTGATCGTTAACGATGTAGGCGAACGTCACAAAAGAATCGGTGTCGGTGGGCACGGCCGATTCGACGTAGCCGGAGAGAGCTCGGACGCCCCGCAACGTCCCGGTCTTGGCCAGGACCCGTCCGTTGGCCGGCGAATCGATGAAGCGCGCCGCCAATGACCCGCGTTGGCCGGCAACCGAGAGTGACAGTCCCAACGGCGTGTCCGGGCCAGCTCCGACCAGTATCGAGGTGATGGCGCTGCAGGTCAGCCGGTTGTCCTCGTCGAGCCCCGAGCCATCGAAGATGGCCACATTGTCCATGGGTATGCCCTGCTCGGTCAGGAAGTCGGTGACGACACCGGCCCCGGCCTGGGTCGATCCGACACCGGCCACCGTGAGCCCCAGCCGCTTCAGCAGCAGTTCCGAACCGATATTGGAGCTGTAGCTGTTGACGTGGGTTGCGATGTCCAACAGCGGAGGCGACTGCAGCGACTGGACTTCAACCGCCGAAGGGGGAGCCACCCCGACTCCCGGTTGACCACCGGAAACCCCCCGCTCGGCCAGTAGCTGACCGAATACCGTGGCCGCGTTGAGCGGTGGGTTGTCGGTTTCGCGACGGAGGCTGACCGAACCCCGAAAATCTTCAGGCCAATCGGTGAAGCCCTCGTTGACCGTGAGAGCCGAAATGGGTCCGGACTGTTTCTGCGCGATCAGCCTGCCGTCCCACTCCCCGTAGCGAACGTCGTCGTAGAGCGATTCGTCGCCAAACAGGGAGCCCGTGACCTCGATGACGCCGGCCTCGGCGACCAGATCGGCTAGGGCCTCAAGGCGGGTGTGGCTCCGGCCGTTGATTTCCTCGTACTGATTCAGCCAGTGGTCGGTGATCAGGAACGGGTCGCCGTCGCCAACCAGGTACAGATCACCGTCGATGACGCCGTTGACCGGCGCGGCGCTAGCCAAGACCCTGGTGTTGAACACGAAGTCCGGGCCGAGGATCCCCAACGCGGCGTAGGTGGTCAGAATTTTTTGGTTCGAGGCCGGGACCAGGCCGCCGTTCACCTCCTGAGGGCTGCCCAAGATTCGGTCTCCGTTGCGGACTGAGATGCAGGTCTGCTGGGTCGGCGACTGCTGGGTGATCCGGTTGATCAACGGGGCGATCGAGGCGTCGCTGATCGGTGCTCGCAGGGTAAGCGGTGCCCGCCTCGCCGAGAGCAGCGGCGTCTCGAGCGACAGTTCATAGTTTTCGGGCTGGCCGTTGATCGGATCGAAGTCGGCTCGACCGGCGGCCCGCCAGGCCACCAAGGCAATCACGGCCAACAGAGCCGGTGGAAGCCAACGTTTGACCAGGCGACCGATTTTCATCCCTTGAAACTTATCGCGATCCGGAGCTGGAACCGGATCGCTGCTCCGCGGTCATCTCCGGCTCAAGCGCAGCGCGGACGAACGAGCGGATATGTTCAAAACGGGCGTCGAGGGCATCGCCCGACAGCGGATCTCGATTGAGCAGACCGGTCAGCATCCAATGATCGGAGAAATAGCTCAATAGCGCCCCGTAGCCGGTGACCACCAGGTGCTCGGGGTCGTGGCGTCGGAACCGTCCGGCGTCCATCTCCCGCTCGAAGAAGGCGACGGCTCGGAGGAAGAACGGCCGCAGGGCCGCGCCGAGATCGAATCCGAGGTGGCCCTTTTCGGACAGGGCCTCCCTCCGTACGATCGTGACCAGTTCGGGGTTGGCCCGAAAGAACTCGAAGCTGACCTCAAGAATGTTGTCAACCAGTTCCCAGCCGTCGAGCGGGGCCAGCCTGGCCTCTCGAATCCGCAGGTCCCAGTCCTCGAGTGCGTCGAGCAGAACCTGCTGATAGATGGCCTCTTTCGAGGCGAAGTAGTGAAGCAGGCTCGGTCGTCGAATGCCGACGCCCGCTGCAATATCGTTGAGAGAGGTGCCCTCGTAACCCTGGTTGGCGAAACAAAGTCTCGCTTCCTGCAAGATCAGGTCCCTGGTGGATGGGTCGGACACCTTAGAGAACATAGTCGTGTTTGGCAGCAAAAATAGTCGCCTCTGGTGACGAGGTTGCGGGCATGGCCCCGAGAGGCTCGCCGGGCGGTAGCGTCTGAGCGATGGAGATCATTGCAGCACTCTTCATGGACGACATTGAGTTGCGGTCCGTGCCCGGTCCGTCCACTCGAATCGACCTGGCCGGGATCCAGTTTTCCGCGCCTGCACCCTCGCCGGTGCCGGTCACGGTGGCCCCCCACCTCGTCGTGTTGGTCTGGAACCCACCCGATGGCAAGAACCTCGGAGCACTTGAGGTGGTATTCACCGCCGGAGATGACACCGAGGCCGATCCCGATGCAGCACCGCTGGCCCGCAACGTCCAGCCGCTTGAGATCGAGCCCGGCAAGTTCAACTACCGCCTTGTGCGCGCTGAGCTCCTGTTCGAGGATTACGGCACGGTGCTGGCCCGATGCTCCATCGATGGCGGAGCCCAACACGTCGTGCCATACGCCCTGCTGCCGCCGGTCGAATAGCGGCGCTTCCCGCCCTCGCTTGGCCTTGAGCGCGATCAACCGATGATGGACTGCGCCACGATGTTTTCTCAGCATCCACAACCGGCGGCTGCGGTTGGCGAGGTTGTGGGCGGCGTCCTTGAGCAAATCGATCCCCACCCGGACCTGGCGGTGCTGTTTGCCGCCGGCGCGCATGCCGATGGCCTGGACGATGCGGTGGCCGCGGTCGGCTCGCTGCTGGCCCCGGAGATCATCGTCGCAACCACTGCACCTCGGATCTTCGGCGGAGCGGTCGATCGCCAGGCCCCGGCCGGTATCTCGTTGTTCGCCCTCAATCGTCCTGGCCTGCAGCCGTTGCGACTTGAGCACACCGATGGATTGATAACCGGGCTGCCAAGCGCTCCGGCCCCAGGCTCCACCGTGCTGGTGCTGGGGGCTCCAGATTTTCCTGCCGCCCGGCTGCTGACCCAGTTGCAGCTCGATGGTCTCAGCCAGGGCGGGACAACGGTCTCGGTTGTGGGCGCCTGCCACCTCGCCACCGCTCGGGCGGCGTCCCCGAAACTCATTCTCGACGGAGTCTCCTACGCCGATGGAGCGGTCGGTGTGCTGTTCGGCCCGGGGGCGGCGTCGGTCCGTGAGTTGGGCGTTACCGAACTCGACCTCACGAGTGACCCAGGCAGTGACCCGAACCGTGTTCCAGACAGTTTTGCAGACAGGGTTCCAGACAGTGGTTCGGGCCGCGACCTGGCCCCGAGCGGCCTGGTCGGACTGGGCGATGCCTCGGGGCTTCTGCTCTTCGCCGACAGCGGGGTGAATATGGTCGACGGCCCCTCGCTGGACTTCGAGATCGTCTTCGAGCAGTTCGGCGGTTCGCTGGTCGGCCTGGAGGGGGCATCGCTGCTGCACCCCCAGCAATCAGTGGCCGGAAGGTTTGTTCCCCGGGCCACGGCGTTGGTTCTGGAACAGACCGACCGTCGGCGGTCGTAGGGGCCTCGCCATTGGCCCATGGCCTGTAGATGCTGCGCTCCTACCGATGGCCGAAATCGTTGGATACCCGTCATTGACGCCATATCGGGGATGTGTCCATAGTGAGGCCATGGGCCGCGGATCGCTGGACAAATCGCACCAGGTCAAAGATCATGTCGTGTTGTACGTGGTATGGCCGGGCATTCAGGCACTGGACCTAACCGGCCCCCATGAGGTCTTTGATTCGGCCAATCGTGTCGCCGACAGTCTGGGGCGGGGTGACCGTCGATATCGCCAGCACATCGTCGGCCAGACGGGCACCGAGATCGCCTCGGAATCCGGACTGCGCCTCGGCTGTGAGCCACTCTCGTCGGCCCCGAACACAATCGACACCCTGGTGCTGCCTGGAGGTGATGGCGTCTATGCCGCCTCAAACGAAACGGACCTGGTTGCCTTCACCAAGGATGCCGGAGCCAGGGCCGGCCGGGTGGCAACCGTCTGCACCGGGACGTTCCTGGCCGCGGCGGCCGGACTCATCGATGGCAGGCGGGTGGCAACCCACTGGGCCAGAGCCGAACGACTCCAACGTGAGTACCCGGACCTCGATGTTGATGCCGAGTCGCTGCACATCGAGGACGGTCCGGTCTGGTCATCGGCAGGTGTAGCCGCTGGCATCGACCTGGCGCTTGCATTGGTCGAGCACGACCATGATGCCGAGGTGGCCCAGCTCGCGGCCCGATGGCTGGTCGTACACCTTCGACGTCCCGGCGGACAGTCACAGTTCGCGGCGCCCGTCTGGTCCCGCCCCTCGGCGTTGCCACCGGTTCGTCAGGCCCAGGAGCACATCGAGGCCGACCCGGCGGCCGGTCACACCGTCGCCAAGCTGGCATCGCTCGTCGGGTTGTCCCCGCGACACTTCAGCCGGCTGTTCACCGCCGAAGTCGGCGAATCCCCGGCCCGGTTCGTTGATCGAGTTCGGGTCGAGACGGCCAGACGCGAATTGGAGACGACCGACGTCGGCCTGACCTCGGTGGCCCGGCGCTGCGGCTTCGGCACCACCGAGACCATGCGCCGAGCCTTCCAACGACGGCTCGGCGTGGCCCCGGACGACTATCGGCGGCGATTTCATCTGACGTCGTGACTCGATGTGTCCAAACCCGTACTCCCGACCCTTACCCAACTCGCTATACAAACTTCGCTGACACCCAATAAAGGAACCTGATGTCCCTTCAAGTCGCCATTCCCCTATTCGACCGCCTTACCGCCCTCGACGGCATCGGGCCATACGAAGTACTGCAACGACTGCCGGGCGCAACGGTGACCTTCGTGGCAGAGCGGACCGGGGAGTTCAGGACCGAGAACGGGTTCCTCGGGCTCACCGCCGATGCCACCTATGACGAGGTCACCCGTCCCGACGTTGTCGTCGTGCCGGGTGGCGTAGGCACCCGCCCGGTGGTGGCCGAAGATGATCACCCGTTGGTCTCATGGGTCAAGGCGGTCCATCCCACGACCCGCTTCACCACCTCTGTCTGCACCGGATCGCTTGTTCTGGCCAAGGCCGGGTTTTTGCACGGGTTGTCGGCAACGACGCACTGGGGGGCATATGACGCCCTGGCAAAGCTCGGGGCGGAACCGACAGGCGAACGGGTGGTCGAGCACATCGACCTGCGAATCATCACCGCAGCCGGCGTCTCGTCCGGGATCGACATGGCGCTTCGGCTCTCGGAGCTCTTGGTCGACACCGATGCGGCAAAGGCCATGCAGCTGATGGTCGAGTACGACCCGCAACCGCCGTTTGACGCCGGAAGCGTCGAGAAGGCAGGCGACAAGGTCATGACCAGACTGGTCGAGTACACAAAGACCAAGAGCTGAAGCGAACCAACCCTGGAGTGAGCAAGACCTGAGGTCGTGCAAACCCTCGCATTGAATCCTCCGTTTTAGCGGCCGAGGAACTTCTCAGAAATCACAGCTTTCAGAGGCCGGGGAAACTAGCGTGGAATGGCTGGCCTCCCGCTGGGTTTCTAAGGAACGTCGGCGTTTTCACCAGGTGTGCATCATGAGATGCCGCTGCGCCCCCGCACCGTACAAGTTATGTGTTCGGGCATCGCGCTGCCGACGTGCCCGGAAAGGTTCGAATGACCGAAGTAGCAGGCAACCCCGCTTACGCCCCCGAGTTGGAAGACAAAGGCATCAACGTCGTCCGCGCATTGGCCATGGACGGCCCGCGAGCCGCCAACTCCGGTCATCAGGGCACGGCCATGGCCCTGGCGCCATTGGCTCACGTGCTTTTTACCAGGGTTATGAACTACGACTCGGCGGATCCGCTGTGGCCCGACCGCGATCGGTTCATCCTCTCCGCAGGCCACGCCTCAATCCTTCACTATTCGATGATCCACCTCACCGGCCAGGGGTTGGAGCTGGAGGACCTACGGCAGTTCCGCCAGTTCGGCTCCAACACGCCCGGTCACCCCGAGGCCGGTCACACCGCAGGGATCGAGGTCACCACCGGGCCGCTCGGCCAGGGTTTCGCAAACGGTGTCGGCATGGCCATCTCCGAGCGGTACCTGCGCTCGACATACGGCCCTGGCCTCTGTGACCATTACACCTATGTCATCGCCGGAGACGGCTGTCTCTCCGAAGGTCTCAGCCACGAGGCGGCCTCGCTGGCCGGCCATCAACAACTCGGCAGGCTCGTCGTCATCTACGACGACAACCACATCACGATCGACGGGCCGACGGAGTTAGCCCTGTCGGATGACGCGCCGACCCGCTTCAAAGGCTACGGCTGGGACGTTGACGAGATCGGCGAGGCGGCCAATGATCTGGACGCGTTGACCGCGGCGCTCAACCGCGCAAAGCAAACCGAACACCCGACGCTGATCGTTCTTCGCAGCCATATCGGTTACCCGTCGCCGGCGCTCACCGATCATCACAGCGCCCATGGACTGGCCTTCGACGCCGACGAGATCGCCAACACCAAACGACTCATGGGCCTCCCGGCCGACGAATCGTTCTGGGTTCCCGACGATGTGCTTGAGATGTACCGCAGTGCAGGCATCAGGGGGGCCGAGGCCCACCGCGGCTGGCAGCAACGGCTCGACGGCTCCCCCCAGCGACAGATATGGGCCTCGGCCTGGGACCAGCACCCGACGGTGGATCTCGACGGCCTGGTCGGCGGTTTCACCCGAGGCGAGAAGATGGCAACCAGGAAGGCCTCGCAGGCCTGCGTCACCTCGATCGCCGCAGCCAATCCCGGCTTCATCGGTGGTTCGGCCGACCTGACCGGCAACACCGGAACAAAGATTGACGCCACCGCGCAAAGCGCGACCTCGGGCGAGGGGCGCCAGATCTACTTCGGCGTCCGAGAGCATGCCATGGGCTCGGCCCTGGTTGGGGCGGCCAAACACGGCGGTGTCGTTCCCATCGGTGGCACATTCCTTGTGTTCGCCGACTACATGCGCCCCGCGGCCCGCCTGGCCGCCATGTCGCAGGCAAAGTGTGTCTTCGTCTGGACCCACGATTCCCTTGGCGTCGGTGAGGACGGCCCGACCCACCAGCCGGTGGAACAGATCATGAGCCTTCGGGCCATCCCCGGCCTGCGAGTGATTCGGCCGGGAGATGCAGTGGAAACCGTCGGCGCTTGGAAGCTGGCCATGGATAGCGACGGCCCGTCGGCCATGATCCTCTCCCGCCAGGATCTGCCGATCCTCGAAACAACCGATGCGGAAAAGGTTGGGGCTGGCGCCTACGCCCTCAACGATGTGGAAGACCCGGATCTCATCCTGATCGGTACCGGCAGTGAGCTTTCCATCTGTATGGAGGCAGCTGAGCGTCTGAGCGCCGATGGTGCCAGTGCCAGGGTCGTTTCACTTCCGTGCTGGGAGGCGTTCGAAGAACGCCCCCGCAGCGAGCGTCATGCGGTGATCGACCCTGCGAAACCACGGATCTCGATCGAGGCCGGGGTTTCGCTTGGCTGGGATCGATACGCCGACACCTGCATCGGCATCGACCGATTCGGCGCCTCCGGCCCCGGCTCGGTCGTGCTTGACCAACTCGGAATGAACGTTGACAACATCCTGCTGGCGGCAAAAGAGCTACTGAGCAACGAGGAGTAATGACATGGGACGACTACACGACCTACACGGCCAGCAGGGCCAGAGCCCCTGGCTCGACAACCTCCGACGGGGCTGGATGACCTCCGGCGAACTCCAGGCCTGGATCGACCGCGGTGTACGAGGACTCACATCCAATCCCTCGATCTTCGCCAAGGCCATGATCGAAACCGACGACTACGACGCCGAGCTCTCGACGCTGGCCAACGCCGGGACCTCCATCGAAGACGCCTACTGGCAGCTTGTGGTCGGCGACATCCGTCAGGCGCTGGCGCTCCTGCTCCCCGTCCACGAGGCCTCAGGTGGCGAGGACGGCTACGTCTCGGTCGAGGTCTCACCAGACCTGGCCCACGACGAGGTGGGAACCGTGGCCGCGGCCAGGGAGCTCGACAACCGCATCGAAGCCCCCAACGTCTACATCAAGGTGCCGGCAACCGCCGAAGGTGTACCGGCCATACAGACGCTCATCTCCGAGTCCCGCTCGATCAACGTCACGCTGATCTTCAGCCTCGAGCGTTACAACGACGTGATGGAGGCCTACATCTCCGGCCTCGAAAAAGTCGGGAGCGATGATCTGTCCTCCATCTCCTCGGTGGCCTCGTTCTTCATCAGCCGAGTCGATGTTGAAGTTGACCGCCGTCTCTCGGAGATCGG
Source organism: Phascolosoma agassizii (assembly GCA_035593235.1). Taxonomy (NCBI): domain Eukaryota; kingdom Metazoa; phylum Annelida; class Sipuncula; order Phascolosomatiformes; family Phascolosomatidae; genus Phascolosoma; species Phascolosoma agassizii. The sequence continues at coordinate 1,759 of JAVJHY011590786.1, read as the reverse complement.
CACCGAACAGGCGCTGGCTCTACGAGGCAAGGCCGCTGTGGCCCAGGGCCAGCTGGCCTACCAACAGTTCCTTGAGAAGTTCTCGGGCCCCCGGTGGGATGCCCTTGCGGCCAAGGGGGCACGGCTGCAGAGGCCGCTCTGGGCATCGACCTCAACCAAGAATCCGTCGTATCCGGACACCCTGTATGTCGACACCCTCATCGGCCCCAACACAGTGAATACATTGCCCGATGGAACGCTGTTGGCCTTCGACGATCACGGCACGGTGTCCAGGACGATCGACGCCGATCCGGAGCGGGCCCGCGAGGTCGTTGCCGATCTGGCGGCGCTTGGCATCGACCTGGAAGAGGTTGCGGTCAAGCTCGAGTCCGAAGGCGTCGGGAGCTTCTCCAAGAGCTTCGAAGACGTTCTGACCACACTCGGCGATCGGGCCGAGCAGATGACTGCTCGCTAGCGCTCACAGCGGGGTGCAGTAGTTTCGACCGGGTATTTCGCCCGGTATCTCGACACAGTATTACTGTCGACCCTGCAATCGCACGATCGTTCGAAAAATCAAGAGAATCTCGGAATATCGGCTCCGGAGACATTGTTTCTTCTATGTCACAGGAGCGTGATTTCTTTGCCTACTTTTAGCGCGGCCGTCGGCACTACGAGTGCCACCGGTCGAGACCTTGACCTTGACCTAGCAACCCGGTTTCAGCATGTGCGTTCAACAACTGAACGGCTGGCCGAACCCCTGTCCCCGGAAGACCAGGTGGTTCAGTCAACCCCTGATGTGAGCCCGACCAAATGGCATCGGGCCCATGTCACCTGGTTTTTTGAGACATTTCTACTGGCTCCTTATCTGGATGGATACGAGGCCGACCCCACGCTCGGCTTCCTGTTCAACTCCTACTACGAGGCGGTCGGCGAACGCCACCCTCGGCCCCAGCGAGGACTGATCACCAGGCCATCGGTTTCCGAGGTTGCCGATTACCGTCGGCGAGTGGACGAGGCCATGCTTCAGCTGCTCGCAACGTCGCACCTTGATGACCCGGCCATTCGAGACCTGGTGGTGCTCGGTTTGCATCATGAGCAGCAGCATCAGGAGCTGTTGCTCATGGATATCAAACATGTGCTGTCGTCCACCATCGTCAAGTCCCCGTACCGTGGCGGGCCGGCTCCGGAGATCGCCGACAACCCTGACTGGTCCTGGCTGGACTTCGAGGGCGGCATCGTCGAGATCGGTCACGATGGCGAGGGGTTTTGTTTCGACAACGAGCAGCCGTTCCACGAGACGTTGCTGCGCCCCTACCGCCTGGCCGATCGGGCGGTGACGGTTGGAGACTGGCTGCTGTTCATGGAAGACGGCGGCTACGACAAGGCCGAGTTCTGGCTGTCCGACGGCTGGCACCGGATCCGGTCCGAAGGTTGGGACGCACCGTTTTACTGGGGCCGCGAGGCCGACGGCAATTGGAGTGTCTACACCCTCGATGGGACCAGACCCATCAACCCTGCCGAGCCAGTGGTTCACGTCTCCTATTACGAGGCCGATGCATTTGCCCGTTGGGCCGGCGCCAGACTTCCGACCGAAGCGGAGTGGGAAGCGGCCGCCGTCCAGTCCCCAATCAGCGGCAATCTGCTGCCTGCCGATCATCTCCATCCGGTCGCCGCCGAGCGATCCGAGACCCAGCAGACAGGACTGCGCCAGATGTTCGGTGATGTCTGGGAGTGGACAGCAAGCCCCTACGTCGGGTACCCCGGGTTTAGCCCGGCCCCG
>JAVJHY011590567.1:0-10606 GCA_035593235.1 Phascolosoma agassizii | reverse complement strand
GCTTCGGGCCGCGGCCGAGGCCTCCGTGGCCCGCCGGGAAATGGACCCAGGCCAACCCGAGATCGAACTGGTGACCGAGGAAGTCTGCGGGTTGCGTGGTCTTCGGGTCGTGGTCGGCCAGGAGCTGGTCGCATCGCTGTTCGACCAGTTGCTCGTCGCTGGTCACATCGGTGGTTGTCATGGGCTTCTCCCCGTTGCGGATCACGGTGCTCGTTGCCGCGACAATACCGCTGCGGTCGACCACTTGACCATCCGGTCAATTTCGGCTGGTGGTCTCAACCCCGAGACCGTCCGCATGTGTGTCGCTAGTCCGCACGTGCGGTGCTTCCGGCGCACAATCGGTGGATTCGCGTCATCTCAGGCCGTTCTGCCGGTCCCATCCCCCACCGCGGTCGGTTCTGTCGGCTCCAACCCTCGGATACGTGGTGTAACAGCCGGCAGAACAGCTTGGGCCCAAAACGCTCAGCGTCGCCAGACCACCTGAAGTGCTGGTCGTTGCTGGCGGGAGTCGTTGGTGGTGCCGGAGTGCAGGACGTGACCGGAGAACACGAATGCGGTGCCGGCCGGGCCGGTGAGCATGATCTGATCGGCGTGGCTCTCGAGCGATCCGGCTAGGCGTTGCAGGTCTGGGCGACGGTGGCTTCGGGGTACGAGCCGGGTTGCACCGTTGGTGGCTGTGAAGTCGGTGAGGGCAACGATGGCCGTCGCTACGGTGGCTGGCCCGATGTCGACCCTGGGTGGGTCGTCGGCGTGGAGGCGCTGTCCGCCGAACGACGGCTGCGGGCTTCGGTATGCCACTTCATCGCGGCGAAAGCTCGGTCCGAGGATTTCGGCAACGACGGCGACGAGGGTTTCCCGATCGAGGATCGCATCGATGAGCTCACTGCGGTCGTCGAGGTCGAAGAGGTGGCGCGTTCCAGCGGCGACCTTGTCGCGGGGCCGGCGCTCCTGAGCTGGTAGTTGCAGCAGAGCTTCGCAAACCGCGGCAACTTCGAGAGCCTCAGCTTTGGAGAGGAACCCGGGGAGAGCGACCCAGCCGGCCGCATCATCGAAGCCAAGCTGTCGGGGTGTTTTCGCGTTGCCCACGGTCAAAATCTAGCGAGCGGTGGGCTCTGCCGACCCCAAGCGCATTGAGCCAATGAGCCAGGGCGCCTTGAGCGGGGAAGTCCACACGAGGGCGTATCGGTTCGACATCAGACGGCGGAAGCTTGAACCTGGGAGTTCGGCCGATCCAAGGTGGAGCGACCTGAAGAACTCGGTCGGCTAGCCCTGATGGCTTGGCGAAGCCGACGACAGCGAGAACGCCGCCGGGGCGGAGGAGTTCTCGCATTCGACGTAGCCCGGATCGAGCATCGATGTGGTGGAGCATCGCGACCGATGCAACGGAGTCAAACGACTGGGGCTCGAACGCAAGGGTGAACAGATCCCCGGAGACGAACTCCGTGAGCGAACTCGCCCGGGGGTCGGCCTGCGCTCGGGCGATACTGGGGCCGTCGGGATCTATTCCGGTTACGTCGAGGCCGCGTTCGGCCAGGTCGAACGATAGAAGACCGTCTCCGCAGCCAACGTCAAGCGCCTTGTCGACCATCGGTGGAGCAGCGTCGAGGATGACGCTGTGGTAGTGGATGTTGAGGTTCCACCGGTCGCGGGTCTTCGTCGACCCGACTGGTGTGGGCAGAGCGGGGATCACTAGGCCCGGCTCTGGCGAACCGGCACTGCGAGCGACTGCAGTATTGGAGTCGACGTGATGGCGAGGAATGGACGCAGGCGCTCGTTCGGGGCGAGGCCGCCCACCCGCCCGAGTTCGTCGGGCCTGCCACAAGTGATGGCACATCGATCCGCCTCGTGACCGCTGAACCAATCGACTCGTCGGCAGTTGCGCGGTTGGCGAAGCAATCTGCCGCTCGCGTCGACACCATCGAGATCACGCTCCGAATCGATGAGCGGCCGCCGTAGCGTTCGGTTGATGGCGAGCCCGATCAGGGTCAGCGTGGTCAGCAGGATTGAGCCGGCAGGCTCGCTCAGCGACGAGTTTGCCCCCTGCTGGATGGAGGTCGCCAATAGCGGCGGTGCCGTGGGGTTTGCCTTCACGCCGGTGGATCTCGCTACCGTTTGCGAGGCCGTCGGGAAGCTCGCCACCGAACTTCGACGCGGGACCCGAGCCGTCATCGAAGCGCGAGTTGGCGAGGACTTCCCCGGGTGGGTGTCCATTCGGTTGAACGACACACCGCTCACATCGCACTGGGCGACCATCGAACACCTCCAGAGTCACGTGCTCCATCGCTGGATCGGAGTCGGTGGTGCTCTATTGACCGGAGCGGTCGATCACGCTGTCTTGCTTGGGTTGGAGCAGCTGGTCTTGGCTGTACGTGGCGGCGAAGGTCTCGAACCCTTTTGCGAACGATTCGGCTGGAACGAGATCGGCCGTCACGCCGACGCGCTCCGGCTTGCCACGAGCTCGGTCCACCGGGCCACCCAGCCCGTTTCGGGGGCGATCAATCTTCTTTCTTGGTATCACTGTCGTTTGGCGTCGGCCTTGGACTGTTCAACCAGTGCATCGCCGTTTGGGCCCCACCACCAGGCGTAGGTAATCCGATCGGGATTGGGCATCTCGATCACGATCTCCATGGCGAACGGGCCGAACGGCTCGCGCTGAGCGAATCGCCCCGACTCTGGCTCGGTCTCGATCATCTCGGTCACGAACGGCGACTCAGAGTGCGCAACGAAGAGCCGATCGCGCCCGTCTGGACCAGCGACCAACATTGTCTGCTCGCTGTGCTGCACCCCGTGCTCGATTGAGGTGGCCTCGTAGCCGATCATGGCTCCGCCGTTCGGAAGCCGGGCGATCCGTACTCGTGCGACAAACGAGCCGCTCTCGATGCCAGCACCGGTGCCGAAGTAGAGACCAGGAGAAGCGACGAGGTCATGCGATAGGGGCATGTTCAGACCATAGGTTGGGCGGACGATCCCGCGCCTCGCGATGTCTGAAGATCCCGAATCCAGCTCGGCCACCCGGGCCAGCAGCTCGTCGCGACGGGCCGATGGCTCAGTTGCGCCGGGCCCGGTGGCGCCGGGCTGCGATCCGGTGGCTGTCCGCCCGGTTCGGATCGAGCTCGGCCAACCGATCCCGTTGGAGCGCAGCCTGCTCGTCTCGGCCGAGCGCAGCCAGGATGGTCGCAAACTCATGTCGTTCCGAGACCGGGGCGCCCGGTACCTCGACCGCCAGCCCAAGCACAGCTGCCACCTGCGACAGGTCGCCGAGTTTGCGGTAGGCCAGCTTCAGGTTGTTCAACGACCGGATCGTCGTAGCCGTTGGCCCGATCGGTCGGAGCATCTCGGCGCTGAACGATTGCGCCGGATTGAATCGGGCGTAGATCCGCATGCAGTCATCGATGGTGAGCTCGGCGCCCGCGGCGAACGGATCGAACCAGCGTCGAGGCTGGCGGCCGTCGCCAACGATCACGTGTCCTGGCAGCCCGACGATCGAAAGATCGACCCCTACCCTGCGCCCAATTTCGACCCCCACCACGGCGAGGGTGAGCGGGATCCCCCGCCGGGCATCGAGAACCCGGTGGATGAAGGAGTTCGACGGGCTGTAGTAACCGCCGACGTTGCCCACGAAACCCAGATGGCCGTAGACGTGCGACATCACCGATTCCGGTGTCGGGTCTGGAGCAATCCCCTCGGCCAGCGTGTCGAACGTGGCGATCACCGCGTCTTCGGTTGGTGGGTCGGCCGATACCGAGGCCACCACCGTAAGCAGCCGGTCGAGGTGGCGCGGACCCTCGCTCAGCAACACTGCGAGTCGTTCACCGGGTGAAGGCACCGGTCCAATATGCCTCGCCTTGGCACTTCTCGGCGACCGCACGCCCTAGACGCCGGCCCGGATCGGGGCTGGGGGTCGGTGCTACGGTCCGGCGATGGACTGGCGTTTCCTCGATCACCCGGTGCCGTTCGGCTTCGCCCACCAAGGTGGTGACGAGGTGGCGCCGGGCAACACGATCGCCGCGTTCGACCACGCTGTCTCACTCGGTTATCGCTACATCGAAACCGATGTGCACGCCACCACCGACGGCGTGCTCGCGGTGTTCCACGACGATGACCTCGAGCCTCGCACCGGCGTGGTCGGCACCATCGAGGAGAAAACCTGGGCCGAGGTGCAGGAGCTACGTGTGGACGGGGCAGAACCGATCCCATCCTTCGATGAGGTGGTGGAACGATTCCCCTCGGTTCGGTTCAACATCGAACCGAAGGCCGACAATGCCGTCGAGCCTCTCATCGAAGCGATTCGTCGTCACGACCTGATCGACCGCGTGTTGATCGGGTCATTCGATGACGCTCGGGTGCGGAAGATGCGATCTGCGTTCGGACCCACGTTGGCCACCTCCCCCGGCCCGATCGGTCTCGGCTTTATCGCGCTGCGGGCCCTTACCCGGCCCGACAGCAGCGTTCGATACGCCGCGGTGCAATTGCCACCGTCGTATGCGCTGATCGCTGGGCGCTACTTGGCGATCCCGCTGGCGACGCGGTGGATGATCGACCGCTTTCACCGCATGGGCCTCCAGGTGCACGTCTGGACGATAAACGACGAGCCGACGATGAACGAGCTGCTCGATCGTGGGGTCGACGCGATCATGACCGACAAGCCGTCGATCCTTCGCAGCGTCTTGCAATCCCGGGGGGCCTGGCCTGAAGATGGCGGACGGCCCGACAACAGCCCAAAGGCCGACTAGGAGACCCCAGCGTGGCCACACCCCCAGCCGATGCCCTTCGACCAGAATATGCCCGTCAAGCGCTCGGGGGGATGGTGTGCACCGTCGACCATGTGGCATCGAGCGCCGGTGTGCGGCTCCTCGCCGCGGGAGGAAACGCAGTCGACGCGGCCGTTGGAGCGTCGGCCGTACTGGCCGTGACCACCCAGAACATGTGTGGGATGGGTGGCGATCTCTGGGCTCTGGTGCATGACGGCTCCGCTACGCCGAAATCGCTCAACGCGTCGGGTCGGGCCGGGTCGGGGGCCGACCCTGGCGGGCTGCGCCGTGAGGGCCACACCTCGATGCCGTTCAAGGGCGACATCCGATCCACTCCGGTGCCCGGATGTGTCGACGGATGGATCGCCCTCAACGAGGCGCATGGGGTGCTCTCGCTGGCCGAGGTGCTCGCCCCGGCGATAGGTGTGGCCGAGCGAGGTTTTGTGGTCTCGCCCCTTTTGGGTTCGATGTCTCGTCTGATCGCGGATGTGGAGGGAGCCGACGATTATCTCGTCGGAGGCTCCCCGGCGAGGGCCGGCGATGTGGTGCGACGGCCCGGGGTTGCCCGCTCGCTGCGGGCTGTCGCGGCCGAAGGGCGTGACGGGTGGTACGGGGGCGAATTCGGGGAGGGTTTGATCCGCGTGGGCGGCGGCCTGTTCACCGAGGACGACCTGGCGAGGAACCAGGCCGACTGGAGCGATCCGGTCACGGTCGATGCCTGGGGCCACCACCTCTGGACCTCACCCCCCAATTCTCAGGGGTATCTGTCGCTGGCGGGGGCCGCCATCGCCGCCGGCCTCGACCTGCCCGATGACCCAGCCGATCCACGGTGGCCTCACCTTTTGATCGAATCGTCCAAACAGGCAGCGTTCGACCGGCTCGACTCCCTCTACGAGGGGGCCGACGGGATGGCGTTGGTTGCTGAAGCCAGGCTCGCACCCCGACGCAGCGCGATTTCGCCCGATCGTGCCTCGTCGGTGGTTTCGCCGGCGGCGGGGGGTGGCACGATCTATATGTGTGCCGTCGACAAAGACCACATGGGCGTGTCGCTGATCCAATCGAACGCCGCCGGCTTCGGCGCCCACCTGACCGTGCCCGAGGTTGGGGTGTTCCTACACAACCGCGGGATCGGCTTCTCGCTCAGCGAGGGTCACCCCGCCGAGTTCGGCCCTGGTCGACGACCTCCGAGCACCCTCTCCCCCACCATGGTCACCAATATCGATGGCTCGCTCCGTGCACCGTTGGGCACGATGGGCGGCGACGGTCAGCCCCAGGTCATCCTGCAGATGCTCGCTCACCTTCTCCAAGCCGGGTCATCGCCAGGGCGTGCCCTCACCAGCCCTCGATTCACGTTGACAGTGCCAGAAGCCGCAGGCTTCGACACGTGGGACCATCCCGACGAACTCGTGGTTGCGGTGGAACGAGGATCGGGATGGGTAGACGGCCTCGAGGGGCTCGGGCACCAAGTCGACGAGCGACCGTGGGGCCAGGGCCTCTTCGGCCACGCCCACGCCATCGACGTCGGTGAAGTGCTCTCTGGTGTTGCCGATCCGCGGGCCCTCACCGGGGCTGCCGCTGGTCTCTGAGCGCTTACCCCTCGGGGTCGGCGAAGTTTGGTGCGCGCTTTTCGAAGAACGCGCTGACCTGCTCCAGTTGGTTGGCTGAGCCGATCAGCTTGGAGATCTCCTCCCGCTCGGCGGCGATCCCCTCAGCGAGCGGGACCTTCGGCGCCTGGTTGAAGAGCCGTTTGGCGGCCCGGATGGCCTCTGGCGATTTCGACACGATCTCATGCGCCATCTCGAGCGCATGGGTAACGGGATCCTCGGCCAGGGTCGTGCAGAGCCCGAGCGCAACCGCCTCGGTTCCCGACACCGTGCGCCCGGTGAAGGTGAGTTCCTTCGCCACGTCGAGCCCCACCAGGTCGATGACGGATTGGGTGCCGGTCATGTCGGGGATCAGGCCCCAACGAATCTCGAGGATCGACAGCTTGGCATCGGGTGCTACCACCCGGATGTCGGCGCCGAGGGCGAGCTGAATTCCACCACCGAGGGCGTGGCCGTGAACCGCCGCGATCACCGGGACCGGCAGCGACGTCCACCCGTAGACCGCTTGCTGGCCCCTATGAGTGATCCGGCCCTCGTCGGCTTGGGCGATCGATCGGCTCCGCTCGTTATCGCCCGACCCTGCACCGAAATCATCGCCGGGATCCTCGGAGGCGGCTGCGGCTGCTTGGCTGTCTTCATCGGCGGTGGGTTGGCCATCTTCCTGCCCGGAATCGGCCATACCCGCGAAGCTGGAGAAGTCGAGACCGGCACAGAATGAGCGCCCCTCGCCCGAAAGCACCACGCATCGCAGCGAGCGGTCGGCGGCCAGCTGATCGGCGTTGTCGACGAGCGCGGCGACCCGATGAGGCATCGGCCTACGATCGGCGCCTCCGGCGGGCGCCGCGTGCTGTGGATAACTCGCGATATCCACAGGGTTACTCCTCTGGTATCGCACAGACGATCCGTCCTACGTTTGATGGTGCGAGCCAGTACCGGTCCTGGCCGCAACGGACGGAAGGAAGACATGGCGTTCTTCGCAGTGACACTCGCAGATCAAACAACAGACATCGTGGAGGGGGCCGATGCCTATCAGCAGGAGGGCCCGCTCACCACATTCTTCGCATTCGACGGCAGCCGCCACGTGATCGACTCGTGGAGTGTTCGCCTGGCGAGCTACCGCACCGCCGATGTCTGTGCCATTCGCCGGAGCGCTTCCAGCCAAACGCTCAGCGCGCTGCCCGACGACACCGATGTGGCCGACGCTGTACTGGCCAACGCTGTACTGGCCAACGCTGTGCTGGCGAGCGCCTGATGTCGGGAAATCCAGTTCTGCTCCTGCACGGCTTCACCACCTCAGCAAAACGCACCTGGCACGAACCCGGTTGGGTCGATCTGTTGACCGAGGCCGGCCGGGAGGTGCTCGCACTCGACCTGCTCGGTCATGGTGAGAGCCCCAAGCCACACGACCCTGCCGCATACGCCGACGTGGAACAGCTCGTCGAAGACGTGCTACCCGAGGGCCCGATCGATGGCGTCGGCTACTCCGCTGGCGCCAGAATTCTGCTCGTGCTCGCCTCACGTCAACCGGAGCGGTTCGCCAAGCTCGTGGTGGGAGGGATCGGCGGGTCACTGTTCAAGCCGCGGAAGGGCAATCCGATCCTCGACGCCCTCCAGGGAACGGCCGACGGCGACGACATGGTGGCGCAGCACTTCAAGACGATGGCAGAAGGCGATGGCAATGATCCGAAGGCCCTCGCCGCGTTCATCCAGCGCGAACACCCACCGCTCGGACGCGATGAGCTTGCGCTTGTGACGAACCCAACGCTGGTGGTGATCGGCGACGCCGACTTCGCCGGCCCAGGGGAGCCGCTGGTTGAAGCTCTCCCCGCAGGAGAGCTACTCACCCTGCCCGGCGTCGACCACTTCGGCTTGCCAAAGGCGTTCCCGTTCCTCGAGAAGGGTCTCGATTTCTTGGGGGCGGCTCCATTCTGAGCCGGCGGTCGTGAGTCGGCGGTTCGAGCCAGTGTGTCCTGAGCCAGTGTGTCCTGAGTTAGGGCCGTGGGTCCTCGGCTAGGAGGAGGTGTCAGTTCCTGGTTCGGCAGGCCCGCCCGAGGCGAAGCGGGTGCCGGGAGGGTCGATCGCCCAGGCGGCAACCTCACCCCATCCATCGTCGTAGACGAGCTCGTTGAGGGGCCGTCGGCGCACCGGGCCGTGCCGGCCCTCAGGCTTGCCGAGCGGGATGGTGGTGGCGATCGCTACCGATTCAGGAATCGAGAGCAGGGAGCGGAGCTGATCCTCCACCGCTCGATGCCAGCCGGTCATCACCCCGCCGTAACCGAGAGCCCGGGCACCCAGGAGCAGGTTTTGGCACGCCGGATAGATGCTGGCCCCGTCGGCCAGCCCACCGTGCCTTGTCCGAATACAGGGGAGCACCACCACGGGGGTCCGTTCGAAGTTGTCGACGAAGAACTCCATCGAGCGCGCCATTCGGGCCTTTGGCGAGTCATCGTGGTTGCCCAACCCTGGCTTGTAGCCGTCGCCGGTTCGTTTGGTGGCCCAGCCGGCACGGAAGCTTTCACCGAGAAGCGACTTCGCGGCTCGAGCCTTTGGCCCATCGCGCAGCACCAGGAACCGGAAGTTCTGCCGATTCGATCCGGTCGGTGCTCGCGAGGCTGCAAAGAGGATCTTGGCGAGATCTTCCTCGGGGATCGGCTCGAACCGATATCGGCGAATCGCCCGTGTGGTTGCGAGACCTTCGAGTAGCTCGACGTCATCCATCCGGACACGATGCCACACCGATGCCCGAGCGAGTGAGCCCAGATCAGGTAAGGCCAGATCAGGTGGCTTCGTCGTCGGACGACTCCGGTCGGGCCTTCAGCCCGTCACGGTACTTCGTGATCATCGATCGCACTTCCTCGGGCTTTCGCGAGCTGGCTTGGGCCACCCGGCCGGCGGGAACCGCACTGGGGGCAGTCGTTCGCTGGCGGCGCGTAAGGCCGAGCTCCTTGGCTGCATCACGTCCGGGCGATTCCTCCACAGCATTGGTTTGGGTGCTCACGACGGGACCCTCGATGAGCTGATCGCCCTGCTGCTGGGCCCCTTTCAATGCGCCGAGTATGTCCGATTCGATGGGGGCCCCGATGGCGAGCGCCTCGTCGAGCGTCTCGGCTTCGCCGCTAGGACTGGGCCGGGCATGCGACGACACGGGTTCGCTACGGCCGAGCAGAGGTTGATCCGCCGAGGACTGGACCGATGGCGCAGTCCACTCGCCGAGCGCCGCGGACTTGTCGACCGCGGTGGCTTTAGCGGATGGACTGGCCGATCGCTCAGCCGGTGCTACCACCTCCGCCGGTATCAAAATCTCGACGGTGAGCCCTGACGGTGAGGTGGGCGTGAGATCAACCGATGCCCCGATTCGGCGCGCCAGGCGACCGACGACAGCGAGGCCGATCGAACCTCGTGTCGAGAGCTGGATCTCCGGTGGTTCGGCGATGATCGAACGGCTCTGAGCGAGCTGCGCCTCGGTCATACCGGTACCCGAGTCGATGATCATGATGCGATAGGCGCCATCTTGGAGCAGGGTGGCGTGGAGATCGACCGATTGGTGTTCGGGTGAGTGACCCGTTGCGTTCTCGAGCAGCTCACCGAGCAGGTGACTCAGCTCGCAGGCCGCGCTTGCGTCGATCATGGCGTCGTCGAGCGTGTGAATGGTGACGTCTCGGTAGCGGCTGTTCTCACCGGCTGCCACCCGGACGACGTCGGCCGCCGGAGCTGGGCCCGGCCGGCTATAGGCCGGTTCGCCACCGGCGGCCACCAGGAGGCTCTCGCATCGCTGCCTGGCGCGGACAGCGAGATGATCGAGCTCGTAGAGGTGCTGGAGGCGATCGGGATCTTCCTCGGTCGATTCCATCCAATCGACGCGCTCGATCTGGCGGTCGAGGAGGTCTCGCTGGCGGCCCGACTGCGCGGTGATCATCTCTCGCAGATTGGCCGTCCAGATCGATAGATCGGCGGCATGGCGGTCTTCGCTGCGGACGAGGTGCTCGATGGCTCGATCGAGGTCGCCGATCTCGTTGGTCGAGACCTCATCGCTATCGGAGCGCCCCAGAACTTGGTCGGGGACCCCGATCGTGGCGGCGAGCTCTACCAAGCGTCGACGAACCGACCAACCGACGAAAAGGCCGAGGGCCAATGAAGCAACCGCCGCAACCAGGGCCACGACCCACGCCGGCAGCCCCGCGATCTCCGGATTCGCGAGCACCATGATGTCGCGATCGATTTCGAGCTCCCGCGTCTCGGGGTCCTCGCTGT
>JAVJHY011590348.1:317-10607 GCA_035593235.1 Phascolosoma agassizii | reverse complement strand
CGAGCGCTGCGCCAAGACAGAAGTGGCGTCCCCCTCCGAATGTCAGCATGCCGGAGTAGTCGCGTCCGAGCTCAAACGAGTCTGGGTTTTCGTATTTTGCGGGATCTCGATTTGCCGCTCCAACACAAAGCAGAAGATGGCTCCCGGCCGGAATTTTTATGCCGCCAAGCTCAATCGCGTGAGGTGCGAACCGACTGCAAGACAGGGCGGGCGGCTCGAATCGCAGAGTTTCCTCGACGACCTCAGCGATGCATTCTGGATTCGCACGCGTCCGAGCGAGCAGATCCGGGTGCCGCATTAGGCAAAGCACCGAATTGGAGATGAGCCCCGCGGTGGTGTCGACCGCTGCCATCGTGAGCAAGACGGCATTCGCAATCATCTCGTCCTTCGAGAGCTGATTGCCTTCGTCGTCCGCTTCCTGCAAGTCGTGAAAGAGCCCGTCGTCGGTCTCCACTCTTTGAAAGAACCTCGTGAGATCGCCGATCACGTCCGATGTGGACGCTAGGGCCTCGGGTAGAAAGCGCGCGTGGACTTCTCGTGCCCAGAGATCTGGATCCAGTCCAAAGAGACTCCGGATGACCTCTGAGGGCAGGGCGAGAGCGACGTGCCGAACGAAGTCGGTGGGCGCATCAGCGCATTTTCCCAGGAAGGCTTCAACCAAGTCCTTAACCTGTTCGTCGACGAAGGGTTTAAGCGCTTCCACTTTGCGAGCCGTAAAGCGACGGCGCACGAGAGAGCGAGCGCGCAGATGCTCCGCCCCGTCTAGAGACATCAACCACAGCGAAGTGACATCGATCGTCTGATCGGCTTCGGCATCGATCGATTCTTTGACGCCACTTCCGGCTAAAAGGGAATGGTCTCGGAGGACTCTATCTACGAGTTCCCATGACGTCACGAGGAACACGTCGTCCCCCGCATTGAGGACCGGCGTGGTGCGGCGGATCCGATTCCAGCTGGGATAGGGGTCCTGGAGGCGTGCGACGTCGTAGATCCCCCAGCCAACAAGTTCGCTCACGTCTAGCGTCGATTCCATTCGAGCCGGTCTCCAGCGATTTCGTATTTGACCAATATACAAAAAATGGTCATATTCCAAAACAAGAATTCGATTGCGCCGAAATATTCTTGCAGCAAGGGAGAGGTCTCAATGCCGGAGTTTTGCTTCGAGAGCATCAACTGGTCGCCGTACTTTGGTCAGTCCTCTGTATCCGTGCTCTCGCTTATCGAAGCGGCGTCAGGGGCGGGGTATTCGTGGATCTCGTTTGATGAGCCGCTTCTTAAGGCTGCTAAGGATGAGGGAATGACGCTGTCGGGTATTCGCGAGGCGGTCGATGGAGCGAATCTTCAGACTTTGGCAGTCCATTCCCTTGGGATCACGGGCGAAGAGGGGGTCGACGTGTCGACCTCGGAGGGACTCATCTCCGCGGCTGCTGAACTCGGTGCGCCCTATCTCCACTGTGGGGTGGTTTCAGAAGTGAACGATCGCCTCCGAACCAGCGCGCGAAAAGTTGCGGACCGAGCAAGGGAGTGCGGCGTCGCGCTGGCAATCGAGTTTCTCCCGTTCCTACCGGTCGCATCGATCGCTGATACGCGGGCCGTTGTTCAAGCCTGTGAAGACGCGGGGGCCGGGATGGTGGTTGATTCGTGGCATTTCTTTCACGGCCCCGACGGATGGGACGAACTCGGGGCAATACAGCCAGCAGAGATCTCCTATGTCCAGTTTGATGACCACCCCGCCTTGCAATCGAACGATCTGCTGGAAGAAACAACAACTCGGCGCGTGTTGCCTGGCCAAGGTGAATTTGACTTGCGGCGCTTCGCACACGTGTTAGGCAAAATTGGTTGGGAGGGTGTTGTCGGACTTGAGCTGCTGTCGGAGGAGTCTCGCAACCGCGCCCCGCGTGCGGTAGCGGATGAACTCCTGAGGATTTCAAAGCCATTCTGGGACTGAACTTCTAGCACCGCACAAAGGTGGCTGGGTCATGAGGAGAGAAAATTGACGTCAAGAGGAGTGCACAACGCAGTTGTGGTCGGCACAGGCTTCGGGTTTATTACCCATGTCCGCGCGCTTAGAGAAGCAGGGATCAACGTTGAAGCAATCGTCGGCCGCGATGAAGAGAAGACACGCGACCGGGCGAAACGTGCCTCGATCCCGAATGCACTGACCAGCCTCGATGAGGCTCTTGCCCTGCCGAACGTCGATATCGTGACGATCGCCACGCCGCCTCATTCTCATGCTGAAATTGCGATCAAGGCCTGTGAGGCCGGCAAACATGTGATGTGTGAAAAGCCGTTCGCTGCCAGCGTCGAGGAGGCCGAGCAAATGCTCGATGCGGCGGAGAAAGCGGGCGTTGTACACACATTAGGTGCTGAGTTCCGTTTCCAGGCGGGCCAGGCGCTCGCAACCCAAGCCGTGATGGAGGGCATGATTGGAGAACCGAAGCTGGCCTCGTTCGTCCTGTTGCTTCCGACACTCGCCGACCCCACTGCAGAAGTACCGGCGTGGTGGAGCGTTGCCGACGAGGGGGGAGGGTGGCTTGGCGCCCATGCATCACATCTGATCGACCAAATGCGATCTATGTTAGGCGAATGGTCGAGGGTGTCGGCTTCCCTGAGTGTTGTTTCTGAACATCAATGGACGGCAGAGGACACGTACACAATTCAATTCGAGACCGAACGGGGTTGCACTGGCATGCTGCATAGCTCTGCCGCAAGTTTCGGAATGCCCTCTGCCTTGGCCCGCGTGTCTGGCGCGTCCGGGACGGTTGAAATCGCAGGCGACAACGTGACGTTGACGGATTCGCGCGGCTCGCAACTGCTGGAGATGCCGTCTCATCTAGCGAACGCCGCGCCGAAGCCGCCGCCGGATATGAATTTGTTGACGACTGCCTACGATTCTTTCCATTCGATGGGAATCGACATCGATCCCTTTGCGAAGCTATTTCAGTCAATGGTGGATGGAATAGAAGGTCGTGCATCGCAGATGCCGCCCGCCGCGACGTTCGCTGACGGAGTGGCGCTTCAACGCATTATGGATGCGCTCCGGCGATCGAATCGCTCTTCCTGCTGGGAGACGCTCTAGTTTGAGGTCACCAGGACATCAGGCATCGCGAGTGAAAACATCTTTCAAGAAGGAACCCACAGCGTTAGGGGCGCTGAGCGGGGTTGTACCAGATCGGGGAAGACCAGGCGCGATTCTGGATCGAGGCGGGAACTTGCTCTGGCAGCGGGAGACCCTTCTTCGCCGCCAGCCGTGTCGACCATCGCGGAGTCGGAATCTCGAGCAGTCGCAGGTAGTAGACGGCCGGAACCGCCGCATCGAAGTGAGGATCCACCCATACTTTGGACAATTCAGCGGCTCCAATCGTATTCAGGTACGAGGCCTTCGAGGTGTCGACGGTGTTCCCAACCGCTGAGAGCTTGCCGTCCGCGCTTTCGGGACGGGCAGACCAGGCAACGTCGTAGACCTTCTCCTTGTACCCGTCGCCCGTAAGCCAGACCTTGACGATCTGTATGCGGTCGAGATTCGCACCTTTGGGATCCTTGAGACCCCAGACGATAAAGCGCGGCGCTTTTGTGGCTGTCGGCATGGCTGGCAAGTCCGCGCCCATCGGCACGCCATCCGCATAAGCTCGGACCGCCCAGTCGACTGAGTGGATCAGAGCTTCGTCGTAGGACCAGCCGCCGAGAAAGCGAATCCTTAGGCGTGGCCCAGACGTAGCGAACGCCTCCTTTCGCGCGAGGGCATCATAGATGGCGCCTCGCGTATTGGATTCGGCCCAGACTCCAGCGAGGTTGCTTGTACTCGTCGTCACTGAGTCGATCGATAGGGCTGGGTCCGGGTCGAGTCCGATGGCGGAACGCGCGCGTTCTTTCGTGATGGACTCCTGCGCGAATACATTCGGACCCGCATAGTCATCGGCGCTCGAAATCGAAAGCCCCGTGTGCAGATCGGAGCTGCCGATGTTCCCGAATTTGTACGGGTTGACGCCTACGCGGTCTGCAAGCACCAGTCCTCGTCCGTAGGCGTCTCGCACATAGCTTCCCGGTACCTTTCCCTTTTTGTCGTTTCCAACCAGCAGGTATTCGAAAAGCTCGAAATCCGCAAACTCGTCATTGGGCGAAAGCAGCGGGTGTGTCTCCGATTGGCCCTTCTGCTGGCCAATCTCCGACAAGGGTTCGTTCAACGCACGACGTGTTGCATATTTGGCGTCGATCGATTTTCGATCGCTGTCCGTCCAGTCGTACATGAGTCCGTTGCTGACATTGCCGTTATGCGGGATGGCCAACACCTGGATTCCTCGACTGCGATTCTCCTCCATGTAGGACCAGAGGTCCTCAGCCTTTTCGGAATCGCGCGCGCTGAAGGGGAGCGGAGCCGCGTCTCCACGAAAGATCACGTTGCGGTGCAGGTTTTGCCCGCCCGGAGTCGACGACCATTCATAGCCGATCAGTGTTGTGAATTTTCCGGGCTCATTGTGCCGGTTCGCCGCGTCGATGGTCCGCCGCCACGTGGTCGAGGCGATTCCTGGGGCATCAACGCCTGGTATCGCCGGCCCATGCATCAGCTCAGCGACCGTGCGCGACCCGAGCTCGCCGGCGCGCACACGCTTCCCGACGGGCGATCGAGAGAGCACGCTCTCGTCGTCCATCAGCTCCATGCCGAAACCGAACTGCTCGGCATGGTCGGTCACTGCCATGAAATCCAGCGGTTCGTTCCGCTGGTAAGCATGACCCAAGGCAGAAACCGACTCGCCCTTAGCGAACCGGTAGGCCCCATCGGGCGTCACGCCCGTGCGGAATAGCATGTACGCGTCCAGAGAGAACGTCGTGTGTTCATGCAGATCGCCGAAATAGGCATTGCGATCGATCCCGCCCGACTCGCCTATCGCCGGAGCACTCATGATTGCGAATGCAAGACATGCCATGGTCGCGGTTCCTGCGTTCATCGCGCGTCCTCCTTGAAGTGCGGGGCGTGCCGCATCGACTCTACCACTGCGCAATCCGCGGGTCTGTACCCCACTGCGACGATGGCTCTCGAGTCGTGCGGTGGCCGACCCGTTAATTGGGAGGAGCTCCATCCGGCAGGGCACGACGGAAAGTTCGACTTCCCGGACAACGGCATTGCTCGGATCCACGACGACGGGCTTCTTGCCCGAGTAGTCGATGAAGAGTTTTTCCCCGGCCCGGTGGACCTGGCGCATCGAGCGCTTCTGCTTCTTGCGCCAACGGCGTAGTAGTCGCAGAACTGCGTGTAGGCGTAGCCGTCGTCGTGGTCTCCCACGAACTCAGTCCCGCGGCCCTAGCTCGGGCGAGTGCCGCACCCACCGAACCCGGGCTAACGCCGAGACTTCGGGCCACCTCCAGGTGGCTGCGTCCCAGCGCCCACTTCTGCCTCAATATCTCTCGTATCCGTCGCATCGACAGTCTCCGACCCGCCATCTCGTCTCCTCAATGAGGCGATGGCGAGTGAACTGTCCAGCGTCGCTTGGCTCCCCGGCCGTCCCCCGTGCTCGTGTGAGCCTGAGGACTTAGGCCACCGATCACGATCCCGAAATAGGTGATCACCATGGACCGAAATCAGTGATCACGTTGAAACGAAATGGGTGATCACGATGGCCCGAAATACGCACGAAGCTGCGGAGCACGAAAGCGATCGAGAACCTGAACAGTGAGATCGTGACGTACTGGAGAAACGTGATGCGTTGGCAAGGCGGAAGGATGGTCGTCCGTTGGGTCAGCGCTGCCATCGTCGAAGCGGAGAAGAAGTTCCGTCGGGTCCAAGGATGGCAGGACATCGAGAGGCTTGTCCGAGCCCTCGATGCCAGAGAGCAGAAGCAGGAGGCGACGGTAGAACGCGTCGCCTAAGATCAATCAAACGAGCCGCCGCTCAGAGAAGATCAACAGCCGGCCGGACAATCCTCCCCAGTAACCCTTTTCGCGTTTACCGGAGGGGAATGCCTGACAAGAAGGAAACTTAGATGACAGATAAAGCAGATATCGCCGCGTTTTATGAGACGGAGAACATTATTGGTGAAATGTTCAATCCCATGCACACCTCGCGATTTAGTGAAATTCCTAGTTTTATGCGGGCCCCTATTGTTCGGGATTTAAGCAAAGTTGATATCGGGATCATCGGTATTCCCTATGACGGCGGCCTAAACTGTCGGCCTGGAGCTCGGATTGGACCGCGTGAAGTTCGCAATGAATCGACCATGATGCGGGCGATAAATGTGGCTACTGGGATGCGTCCGTTTGAACTGGCCCGTATCGCCGATGTTGGCGATGTTCATTTTAAAGATCTGTTTAATCTTGATGGCGCTATTTTGGATATCGAGCGGTACTATGACGCGATTCTAGACGCCGGGGTCATTCCTTTGGGCATAGGTGGTGATCATTCAGTTACCTATCCAATTTTGAAAGCCTTTGCCAAGCATCATGACGAGCCAATTGCGGTGATACATGTTGATGCCCATTGCGATACGTGGGGTGCCTATCAAGGCTCAAAATTCCATCATGGCTCTCCATTCCGCTTGGCCACCGATGCAGGTTACATCGATCCAACGAAAACCATTCAAATCGGTATTCGCGGCGGACAGAACTTCGCCGATGGATTGAATTATTCAGAGGATAAGGGCATGCGGGTTGTCTCCATCGAAGAGTTCGATGATCTCGGCTGGCGCGAAGTCGCCCAGGAAGCGCGCCGTATAGTGGGCGATACGCCAACCTACCTAACCTTTGATATTGATGGTCTCGATCCGGTTTACGCACCGGGCACGGGCACGCCAGAATCAGGCGGCATTACCATGCGAGAAGCCCAACGGATGCTACGCGAGCTGCACGGATTGAATTTCGTCGGGGGTGACTTGGTTGAAATCTCGCCGCCGCTTGATCCGACCGGCATTACGGCCCTGAATGGGGCGACCATTGCCTTTGAAATGCTCTGTTTGATTGCTGAGCAGTTTTCACAAAAGACATAAGAATCCAAAATTGAAAGATTAATAGTACTATCAATCTTTCCGATGATAAGGGATGCGTCACTAAGACTGAAACACCGCACTTGACCTTAGTTGGAGAATGAAATGAGTCAATCGCCTGAAGAATTACTGCAAATTCTCGAAGCCCCGGTACCGAATTTTAGTCAGTCTCGTGCGCTAGATATCCTCAAGGAATATTACGGCATAGAGGGAAGACTAAAGCGTTTAGATAGCGAACGTGACCAAAATTTTCTCGTCACCACTCCCGACAATGTAAAGCGCCTTTTGAAGTTTGCCAATAACTCCGAAGACCCATCCGTCACTGATTTCCAAACCTCAGCCTTTCTTCATGTGGAAAAAGCTGATCCTGATATGGTCGTGTCCCGCGCGCTACCCTGCCTTAACGGCGAAATGGAATTCACTGCTCTCGGCGAGGATGGAAAGACCTCAATTGTACGTTTGTTTTCTTGGGTGGAAGGGATCGCCATGAGCAGTGTCGCTGAGAATAATAGGCCTGATAATTCTGAGGAGTTGGGCGGCATGCTGGCCCGTATGGCCACGGCACTGGAAGATTTCACTCACCCCGCGATGAAAAAGGGCCTGCTTTACGATGTGCGCTTGGTCGACAATTTGGAGCCACTACTTGAATTTGTGGATGACACCAGTCTGAAGGATTTCGTCACTACACAGATGGAAATCTTCAAGCACAAAATAAAGCCAGCCTTGGAAAATATGCCATTTCAAGTGGTGTTTAATGACTGTAGTCCGCGCAACTATATCGTTAACCCAGAGAATCCCGCTGAATTCCGTGGTTTTATCGACTTTGGCGATATGGTTCATACGCCGCGCATTGTTGATATTGCGGTCGCTTGCATTTACCTCGTTGACGAGTCAGATCAGCCGCTGGCAAAGGTACAAAAGTTCCTGCAGGGCTACCATCGCCGCAAGCCACTTGGAACTAATGAGCTAGCAGTACTGCAAGATGTCATGCTGTGTCGCACCATGATTCAAGTGCTGATCTATCACTGGCGTGCTGGCATGTTTCCCGAAAACAGAGAATACATCATGCAAAACTTACCCCAGGTAAAAAAGACGATTCAGAGTATTTCCTCACTGGATCGCCAAGACACGCTACAAAAATTCGAGCATGCCTGTCATCAAACTAAAATCGTATAACGGAATCATAGGGAAAATATTTTGCATCAACACAATACACAGTTGATCGAACGCCGCAGTAAAGCGATGGGACCAGCCTATCGCCTATCTTACCCTAACGCCCCTCTGCAACCTGAGCGCGCCGAAGGTGTTTGGATCTATGATGCCAATGGGGACAAATTCCTTGATACCTACAATAATGTGCCACATGTTGGGCACTGCCATCCCAAGGTGGTGGAAGCCGTTTGTCAGCAGATGGCGAAATACAATTCACATACCCGCTATTTGCATCACACCGTTGTTGATTACTCCGAGCGTCTACTGGATACCTTAGAAGACGAACTGGATACTTGCCACTTTGGCTGCAGTGGCACTGAGGCCAATGAGATAGCCTTGCGCCTGGCTCGTAAGCACACCGGCAATCAAGGTGTGATTGTGGCCGAATGTGCCTACCACGGGCACAGCCAAGCTATTTACGAAATTTCAAGCCGTGACGTACCCGCAGATCAACTGCCGGACTACGTTGTGACGGTACCTTCTCCCGACACCCTGCGTGGGAAACACGTAGGAGAAGATGCAGCTGAACAATACTCGAGGTATGTTGAGGCCGCCGTGGAAACCCTCAAAGAGCGTGGTCATGGCACTGCAGCAATGATCATAGACACTGTCGGATCCGCGGCAGGCACAGTGATCCCCCCACAAGGCTATTACCAAAAAGCCGCACAGCTGGTGCGGAAAGCGGGCGGTCTATTTATTGCCGACGAGGTACAGGCCGGTTTTGCCCGTATGGGAGATACGTTTTGGGTGTATCAACGTCATAATGTTGTTCCAGACTTCGTCACCATGGGCAAACCTATCGGCAACGGTATGCCCATGGGAGTTTGCATAACCCGTCGCGAGTTTGTCGAGGACTTCGCCAAGACGGACAAATATTTCAATACCTTCGCCGGTATTCCCGTTACTGCGGCAGCGGGCCTCGCCGTGCTGGATGTTTTGGAAGAAGATCACCTGCAACAGAACGCTCGGATTGTTGGTGAATACATCAAGACGAACTTACAGAACATGTCTCATAAGCATCAGTGCATTGGGGATATTCGCGGCTCAGGATTCTTCATTGGCCTGGATTTAGTCACCTGCCGTGACACTCTCGCACCCGCTACTGAGTTTGCTGATCAGGTTATCTACGCCATGAAAGAACGCGGCGTACTGTCTGGCGCTATCGGCCCAGACATGAATATTTTGAAACTTCGCCCACCGATGAGTTTCACCACCGACCATGCGGATCAAATGTTGAATGCAATCGACGATTCTCTTAGTGGTCTGACATAGCGCCGGCGTAACTGCACGATACGATCAAGAAAACGAGCCGCGCTGAGATAGCAGAGCGACTCCTTTCAAAAGACCACTCACCGCGAAGACCCACGTCAACCGGATCATTGAGATGGGCCGAGCTTCAGGGAGCGAATCGAACTGCCACAGATTGAGCAGGTCATCGCGGAGACGGCCGTTGAATGATTCGATCGATGCGTTCTGCCAGGGCGAGCCGGGTCGATGAACATGGCGCCCGTGCTGTTGAAATGGCACCAGTCATCAACAGCATGCGCCACAAATTCTGGGCCATCGAGTTGTCAACCGGAGTTAAGGCTTCGCGAAAGTTTTCTTGGACGGTCAGGCTGGTGTGGGAACGAGCGGTGTCTCGGAGCGCTTCTCGACTCCTGTGTCGACCCGCTCATTCCTTCGGGGTTGCCGTCCGGTCGCGGTGGCGACGTGGCAGAGTGCCGAGTTGTGGTGCTTGCCTTCGACGGTCATGAGGCGGTGATAACGCTGGGTAATGTTGGGGTCGATCTTGCGGGCGTGGCCGGCGGAGATGAGCAACGCTGTACGTAGGCACGCGTCGCCGGCTTCTGTCGGCCCGCCAGCTATGGCGGTGTATCCGGAGTCCTTCTGTCGAGGAACGAGCGCAGAGAACGGGGTAGCCGTATCAAATGGACGAAATCGGGCGGTTTCAGGTGCGTAGCGGTCTGAGGGTGCCGTCGGTTGGGGTGGTGGGGGTGGAGAATTCGTAGCGGCCAAGGAAGTTCACGTGTTTGTGGCCGGTGGGTGACAGCCGGGCGATCAGGCTCTTGTCGATCGGCGGGTGCTGGGTCTGCTGTTGGTGGGT
>JAVJHY011590237.1:0-10608 GCA_035593235.1 Phascolosoma agassizii | reverse complement strand
TCCCGAGGCGGCGCCCATTCGGAACAGGTCGCCCATTGCTGCGATCAACATGATCAACATGCCGTTCCCAGTGATCTTGATCTTGGCGGCTTTGTCCGGCTCGTCACCCAGGTACAAGACGCGTCCCGTCATCGTTTCCAGTGCCGGCCTCAAGATCGACTCGTCTTCCGCCGGCCCGCTCAGCAACATGAGTCCCGTCGCCTCACGAGAATTCGACGGGCCCATGAATACCGGCGCGTGAATGTAGCGAACGCCTTCCGCGCGAAGTCGCTCGAACCGCTTTGCGACACCTGCAGGCAGGTTGGTGCTGTGGTCCACGATGAAGACGCCGGCCCCAAGTTCGCCGCGCAACGCGTCGATGACCGTGTCGACGGCCGCGTCTTCGGAGAGCACCAGATGAACTCGCTCCGCCCCCGCGACCGCCTCTGCAGGGCTTGGCGCGGCGGTGGCCCCGAGTTCGACTAGCGGTTCACAACGACTGGCAGTTCGGTTCCACACCCGAACCGCGTGTCCTTTGCTCAGCAGGTTCTCGGCGAACCCGCGACCCAAGAGCCCCATTCCCAGTACAGCGATCGTACTCATCCACGCCTCCAGGCGGGGACTATAGTTCAGCTTCGGCAGCGCGGGGCCGCAACGTCAGCCTTCGAGTTTCTCGACGATGATGGCGACAAACTCCATGGCGCCGAAATTGCGATAGTCGTGCTCGTCTTCGAACCACGCCACAATCGAATCGCGCTTGCCCTCTGCCATCTTGGCTTTGACGGATGCATGTCGGCTGGTGAGTTTGACGAGCCGCCCAATGACGCCTTCCGCAGCGGGATGGTCGCCGGCGTAGTGGTGCCGGAGCCATGTCAGGAGGAAGTAGACGAGTGCGGGATCGGCTTGCTCGATGAGATGCGCGCTGTGGGTGGCCGACGCAGTCCCATTCTCGATTCCTTGGAGAAGGTGGAGCGCGTCACGTCGTTCTTGCTCGAATGCCATGGACCTCCAGAGTACCCGCTCGACGGTGGACACGTGAAGAACCACCCGGTGCGGTCACGTCAACTATTTGTCGGTCATGATATCTTGACATGTTCACCAACTACCCGTCAATTGCTTGTCGGTCATCATATCTTGACATGTTCACCAACTACCCGTCGGTCATCATATCTCGAGATTTGCGGCGCGTGCTGTCATCAACGATGCGCTTCGGCCCATTTGTCGAGCGAGAGCAGGACTTTGCCGAGTTCCACGCCGGGCTTGGTCAGCACGTAGCCCTGTTCGCCCAACTCCACGACACCGAGGTCCCGGAGTTCGCTGAGCCGGCCGTTGAGCACGCTCGGACTGACATCGTCGGTTGCAGAACGCAACGCTCGAAAGCTCAGCGGGCCGTCGCGTAGCTCCCACAGGATCCTCAAGGTCCATCGCTTTCCGAGCACGTCGAGTACCGACATGATCGGTCGTCTGGATGTCGCCACGTGTGCCTCGTTTGTCCCTTGTCGAATTGAATCGCTCGGCTGCTACGAATTTAGTAGCGCGCTTCGTGATGGGTGCTACTAAATATGTAGCAGCAGAAATGAGGAGACTCAATGGCCCGAATCGAACCACTCGACGCTCCCTATGAAGAGGAGGTGTCCGCCACATTCGCGAAGCTCATGCCGCCAGGGATGCAGCCGCTTCGACTCTTTCGAACTCTCGCCCACAACCCTCGGGTCCTGAGGCGGATCCAGCGCGGTGGTTTGCTCGACCCCGGGAGTGTTTCGCTTCGCCTTCGAGAACTCGTCATCCTTCGCACCTGCTTTCTCTGCGGGGCGGAGTACGAGTGGGGCGTGCATGCTGCTCTGTTTGGATCCGCGGCGGGGCTGAGCGAAGAGCTTGCGGGAATTCGGAAGCCCGGCACGCACGACTGGAGTGAACCAGAGCGACTGGTGCTCGAGCTGTGTGACAACCTTCACGAGAACGCCCGCGTGCGGGACGATACTTGGTCGACGTTGTGCGACCACTTCGATGCCGGCCAACTCGTGGAGTTGGTCACGCTCGTCGGGCTGTACCACGCCGTCTCGTTCATCGTGAACGCCACGGCGGTCGAGCCCGAGCCGTGGGCGCCCACGATGATGGGTGACTGAGCTCAGTCGCCGCCGCCGCAAAGAGTGAGCGTGGGCTCGGCAATTTCTCCTGCCGCGAGCGTCACGGTTTCGGACAGCGAGCATTCGAAGTCCGTGGTGATTCCGTAGGTACCGGGCGTGAGGTCAGCGAACGTGAACGCGCCATCGGCATCGGTGACGGTGCTGGTGACGAGCGAGTCGTCGCGCCAGAGTTCCAGCGGAACTCCATTTGCCGGCGTGCCGCCGTTCCATCGGAGAAGACCTCGAATCGCGGTGCCTTCCGGTGCGGCACGAACAACGACCGCGAGCGGGGAGAATCGGTTGATCGAGATGGTGCGTCCGCCCGCGACCACTGAACTCTCGCGGCGAACCCAGCCGCCGTCCGCACCTTCGATCAGCTGGTACACGTCGACGAGATCTCCTTCATTGGCATCGATGAACCCGTCGCGGATCGTCACGTCGGCGGGGACCTCGAGCAGCGTGCCGCTCGGCTCGAGCAGAAGCGCCTCTGGGCGGGCGTCCGCGAGCGCAGGAAAGCCTGCGATGTCGGCGGTTCGCACGACGACCTCGGTGTCTTCCAAGAGCGATGCTGGTGGAATGTCGACCCCGTGCGTGCTCGTGGTGACGGTGCCTCCTTCGGCGGCGCGGATGGTGGTGGCACTGCTCGAAGAGCAGCCGAATAGAGCGATGGCAAGAACGATGAAGCGTTGCATGAACCGCCCCCGAAGCACCTTTCGTGCCCAGCGACAAACCCAACGAATCGAGTGTTCGATGCGTGCCAAGGTGTTCCATCTGATCCAGGTCGTCACGGTGGGATCGGGCAATCGGGCCATCTGACCAATAAAACAATTAAGTGCAGTCGTTTATCTTGACATCTGCAAAAAAAGGTCGGTCGCTTAACTTGACAAACGGCGATCGCGTGTGACATGAATCACACTTACCATTGGGCGCATGAGCCGCGTCTTGATGCCCCTACCGCAACACGATTTCGACCCCACCGAGAGCGCCGTCCCATGGCACGTTCTCACCGAGGCAGGTCACGAGGTCGTGTTCACGACGCCGGATGGGAAGCCGGCGCACGCCGATGAGGTGGTTCTGCGTGGGCCGCTCGGTGCTCTCTCGGGATCGATGAAGACCTCTGCCCATGCTGCAGAGCTTCATCGCAAGATGGTCGACGCCGAGGGGTACCGGCACCCTGGGCGCTGGGATGCGATGCCAGACGCAGATGCTCTGTTCCTCGTCGGTGGCCACGCACCGAAGATGAAGCAGTACCTCGACTCGGATGCGGTGCGCGCGAGTGTGTTGACCATGTGGCCGGACAAACCGGTCGCCGCGATCTGTCATGGCGTCCTGGTCTTGGCCCGGACGATCGACCCGGACACCGGTCGCTCGGTTCTGACTGGGCGCCGCTCGACGTGCCTGCCGAGCTACATGGAGCAGCTCGCGTGGCGCACGACGTCGTGGAAGCTCGGCAGCTACTACAAGACATACCCCACCGACGTGGAGGACGAGGTTCGCTCAGCGCTCGGTGTGCGTGGGCAGTTTGAGCGCGGCCCGATGCATCTTTTCGCGAAGGGGACCGAGCACGACGACCAAAGCGCGTTTGTCGTGGAAGATGGCAACTATGTCTCGGCGCGTTGGCCGGGCGACGCTTGGCTCATCGCTCGGAAGCTGCTGCAGCGCCTGAGTTGAAGCGGGGATCGTCGGCGACCAACCAGTCGAACGTCCTCTTCGTGGCGGGCGCCATGATGTGCAGTTCGTGGTGCGCCGCGGGGATTCGTTCGAGCCGGGCTCTGTCGGTGCCGAGTCGTTCGGCGAGCCTGTTCCCGCGCGTCTCACACCAGCGCACGGCGCACACGATCGCCACACGCCCAGAGCCACGTTCGTAGCGCGGGGCAGCACGCCACAACGATGCTCCGCCTTCGACGAGTTGAATCCGCGGGTAGGTCTCGGGTTGTGCGGCCGCCAACCGTGAGATGCGGTGTGCTCCTTGAGAGAAGCCGACGTAGACATCCGGACCGTCGGCGACCTTACCCGGGAACCGCGCCACGAGCGCAGCTCGAGCCGCCGCGATTTCGGTCTTGAGTCGACGCGCGACGGGCAGCTCCCATCGATCGGCCGCGTCGTTTCGCCGAATGCCGCGCGGGCAGAGAATGAACGCACGGCCTGCGACGACGCTCGACCACGCGTCGCACATCCACTCAGGCCGGTCGAAGTTTCCATGCAACGCGACCACCACGGGGCGGGGCGTCGTCGTCCTGGCCGGGAGGACGAGCGCCGCGGGCCCATATCCATCGACGACCAGGGGTTCGCTTTGGGCCGCGCCGAAGGAAGCCCACGTTGAGCAAAGTAGGATCAGGCAAGACCGCAGGCAAAACCGCATGTCAGGTCAGACGCACGCGAACGCGATTGGTTCCACCCGCCGGACAACTTCTATGCCGTGCAACGGCGGAAAAGCCGGAATTCTCCCTGGCGAATTGTCAAGATATCTGACTGCACTCATTTAGATCGCTGTGTCTAGATGTCTAGATGTCTAGATCGCTGGATCCTCATTTTGAGCGCGTCGTCGCCGCGGATCGACGAGGTGGGGTGGATTCCGGTAGGGTGAAGAATGCTTCAGCGGCTTTGGTTCTCGTGTGTCTGCCTCTGCATCACGGCTTGCGACTGCTCGTCGAGACCGGCGGTCGGCTGTGACGTCGACGGTGATTGCGATCCCGGGCTGGTCTGCGTCGATTCGCGATGTGTGCTTTCCGACGGCGGAACGGACGCGGCCAGACCCGATGCAGCGGTCGTTGATGGTGGTGCGGATACGGCAGCCTGCGACCTTCCGTGCGGGACCGGCTGCTGCGACATACCGGGCGATCGCTGTTTCATGGAAAGCTGCGTTCCCGACCTGGGGACCTGCATGGTCAACGACGATTGCGTGTCCGACAGCTACTGCGCGGCGGATGGGACCTGCGTTCCCTACGGCGTGCCCACCGAACGCGTGCGCAACGAAGAATGCGTTCAAGACATCGACATCGAGGCGATCACCCCGGCGCTCCAATGTGCTTTTACCGACCCGCCCGCGGGTGACCCGTATCCGACGAGCAACGACCTGCGTGGCACGCCTGTAGTCGTCGACTTCGACTTCGATGACGATCCCGACACGCTCCATCCATCGATTGCATTTCAGACCTTTGATGGCGGATCCGAAGTGTTGCGCGTGATCGACGGCGCGACCTGCGAGCTGCAGTACAACGTCGCAATGGGGTTGGTCAGTGCGACGGGACCGGCGCTCGGGGACCTCGATGGAGACGGCCGATCCGAGATCGTGGTGAACCAAGCAGGGACGCTCGTCGCGTACTCGCACGACCGCGCCATGGACGCCTTTGTCGAGTTGTGGCGCGGTGCCACCTGCGATGCGGCAGGAGCACGTACGCCCCATTCGGCTGGTAGTGGCCAGGGCAACTCGGCGTCGCTGCACGACCTCGATGACGATGGCAGCGCCGAGGTCATCATCGGTGGGAGCGTGTATGACGCAAACGGGTGTTTGTTGGCGACCATAGGAAGCGTCGAGTTCGACCGTTTCCCAGTTGTGGCGGACGTTGACGAGGACGGCGAGCCGGAGATCATCTCGTCTCGTGGAATCTACCGCTATGACCCAGCAGGTCCGTCGATTGTCGCCGAGACGTACTTTGCCGGGACGACGACGGCGGGCTCGTTTCTATTCGCCGCCGTGGGTGACTTCGGCGACTACCCGCTTGCCGCCTTCGGTGGTGAGGACCGCGCAGAAATCGTCGTGGTGGGCGACGGTCAGGTGCGGATCGAGACCATCGAAGGCACGCGCTTGCTCACGGGAACACTGCCGAGTGGTCGCGGCGGACCACCGACGATTGCAGACTTCGATGGCGATGGACGCGTCGAGTTCGCGGCTGCGGCACGCACCGAATACGTCGTGTACGACTTGGACTGTCTGGCCGGCGGCGACCCCGCAGGTTGTGGAGGCATGTCGCGCACCGATGGCCGCCTTTGGGCGGTGACCGTGGACGAGCAGAGTTCGGGGGTCACGGGTTCGAGCGTGTTCGACTTCGATGCGGACGGGCGCGCCGAGGTCATCTATCACGACGAGTGTTATCTGCGGATCTTCAGCGGCACCGACGGCGAGGTTCTGTACAGCTTCCCGCGTTCCTCGCTGACGTGGTTTGAGATGCCCATCGTCGCAGATGTGGACGGCGACTTTCACTCGGAGATTGTGGTGGGCGCGCACGAGTACAACGGATCCTGTCCGACAACGGACCCCTATCGCCCCGAGATCTCCTTCATGCAGACCCACGGCGTCTACGTGTTGCGCGACGAGCTCGATCGTTGGGCGGCGTCGCGGCCGGTGTGGAACCAACACGCTTACTCCGTCACACACGTGGGCAACCGGGGCGAGATCCCCGCGACCAGCGATGTCGCCATCAACTGGCGCACCGAGGGGCTCAACAACTATCGACAGAACGTGCAGGGTGACCTCGAAGCGCTCGGCATCGCGGACTTGACGGCGAGCGTGCGTGGCGTGACTCCGTTGCAGTGTCGCGACGATATGGCCATCGTGAACGCGCGTGTCTGCAACCGGGGACGGTTGCCGCTCGGCGGCGGGCTCATCGTGGCGCTGCGCCAGGATGCGTTCGACGGTCCCGAACTCTGCCGGACGAGCATCGATGCGCCGATCGATACCGGCGAGTGTGTCGAGATCAGCTGTTCGACGACCGCACCGGACGAGGGCATCGACATCTACGTCGTGCCCGACCCCGACGGGCTCATCGAGGAGTGCAACGAAGGCAACAGCTGGGGACGCCTCGAGAACGTCGTCTGCAGCCCGCTGATCTAGACCGCTCCGCTTGAAGTGATCCGCCCTCTTGGTCCCACAACGCCGATCTCGGCCCGGCCAATTCTCGAAGATGCTTTGCATGTCCTTCGAATTGTCCGAGCCGAGTTCGACGCCCTGGAACCAAGCTCATCGAATCAGTTCAACCTGCGGGCGGTCTAGTAACGAGTGTGGAACTCCAGGATGGCGTAGCACCGAGGTGTGACCCGCGCTTCGATGTGGTGTTGGAATCTCGGGCGTCGTCCTTGGATTTCGATCGCGCCGCCCGTACGCACTTCGGGTTCGGTCAACCCATCGTCATGAGCCTCATGCGTCACGTTCCCTCCGTGAACGTGAATGCCCAGGTCGCGCTCCACCAGATCCGATAGCGAAGCCTGCTCGAAGCTCGAGCGTTCGTCCCACCGGCTCGAGCCTTGCCACAGGACGCGGTACGAGTCGAAGGTGCCGTCGAGATCCGTGCGGACGTCGAGCCGTCCGGCCGGCAACGACTCACCTTCGTGAGCGGCGGAGAACGCGTAGTCGAACTGCACCCCCTCGGGGACTGCACGGATCGTGGGCGGCTCGAATGTGAGCGCCACCCGCAGCCGCTCGGAGAAGTGCGCGCGGACGAAGTCGCGTGCCGCATCGGCGGATGCTCGAGACTTCGACTCGGCGTCGTCGCCAATCGGCGGGCTCGACAAGCGATGCGCAAAGACGAGCCGTCTGCTGTTGGCCAAGGCGCCGACTCGGGCTTCACTTGCAGCCTGCTCCGCAGCCACGACTTCTTCGAGCCGTTCGATTGGTAGCACGTTGACCAACGGGACGGCGTAGGGGCCGAAGCGACGACCCAGCCCTCGGGGCAGGTCGTCGGGAGTGGTCGTGGGCCCTTCTCCGGGCAGCTCCACAGCGAGAACGTACTCCCGCCCCCTTTCGAGGTCCTGCAGCGGAATGCGCGCCGGATGTCGTGGGTCGATTCTTTCGTAGAGCGGAAAGCGCCGCTGATAGGACTCGTGCACGGTCGCTTCGGTGCCGAAGATGTAGTCGAGCACTTCGACGATCCGAATGTGGTAGCGAACCGACCGACCGTCATGGCGGCCTCGTTCTTCCGAAGCACGTACGACGCGAGCGTGAACCAGATACGGGCGTTCACTCACCAAACGCACCGGCGCCGCTTCGGCCGGCGGGAGAACCGGGCAGTAGCCAACGCTCGGCGGAGCGGGATCGTCTTCGGGGTTGGCGTGCTCCACCTCCGGCTCCGGTTCGGCGATGACGGTTTCGGTTCGCTGCTGTGGAGGCTCCGTCGACTCGACGGCCCGGGTTGCGCCACCACACGCGAGAAGAAGGGCGAGGGACCACCGCATGGGTCGACGATATCGCCTACAGGTCGAGCGCGTCGACCAAGACCTGCTTCTCGAGCGTTCCCTCGACCGCTTCGACCATCGCCTCGGCGAGCCGTTCGTCGGCGATGTGCTCCGCGGCGACGCGCACGCGATGACGGATGGGCTCGGGAGCGGCTCCGAGTGCGAGCGCCGCACCGATTCGCTGCGCCGATGCCGAGCACCGCCTCCATCCACGAGTCGAGCCAGCGCGCCCGGCGAATCGTTTGAAACACCGAGCGCATGTGCTCAGATGGCGTCGATGATGCCGTTCAACGTGTCGCTCGGGCGCATGGCTTTGGCCACCTCGGTCGGGTCGGGGAAGTAGTAGCCGCCGATGTCCTTTGCGGGACCCTGCACTCCGTTGAGCTCCCCGATGATCTTCTGTTCGTTGTCAGCGAGAGACTTCGCGATCGGTGTGAACCGCGCCTTTAGGGTTGCTTCATCGGATGCGCTCAGCGCCTGCGCCCAGTAGAGCGCCAGGTAGAAATGGCTGCCGCGGTTGTCCAACTCATTGACCTTGCGG
Source organism: Phascolosoma agassizii (assembly GCA_035593235.1). Classification (NCBI taxonomy): domain Eukaryota; kingdom Metazoa; phylum Annelida; class Sipuncula; order Phascolosomatiformes; family Phascolosomatidae; genus Phascolosoma; species Phascolosoma agassizii. Next base: position 1,791 of record JAVJHY011590237.1, on the reverse strand, counting down.
GAGGGCGACTTGTTGGTGAGCAGGTACTTCGTGGTCGCGTCGTCCAACGTGTCCCCGAGGACTTTGGCCTGCGGGTTGTCGTACTTGGCTGCGATGTGACCAAACGAGACCGCGAGCGCGAGAAACTCGCCGAGCGAATCCCAACGCAGGTGGTTCTCTTTGTTGAACTGCTGCACGTGTTTCGGTGCCGAACCGCCAGCGCCCGTCTCGAAGAGGCCGCCGCCGTTCATCAGGGGAACGATCGAGAGCATCTTTGCGCTCGTGCCCACTTCGAGGATCGGAAAGAGGTCGGTGAGGTAGTCGCGGAGCACGTTGCCGGTGACCGACACGGTGTCCTCGCCCTTGCGGATCCGCTCGACCGAAAAACGTGTTGCGTCGACGGGGGAAAGGACCTCGATCTGCAAGCCGTCGGTGTCGTGATCGGCCAAGTAGTTCTTCACTTTGGTGATCAGGTTGGCGTCGTGCGGCCGCGTCTCGTCGAGCCAGAACACGGCGGGAACACCCGTCGCGCGGGCCCGCGTGACCGCGAGCTTGACCCAGTCCTGAACCGGCAGGTCTTTCACCTGGCACATGCGCCAGATATCACCGGCTTCGACCTCGTGTCGCATCAGCTCCTTGCCGGAGGCATCGACGACGCGAACGACACCTTCGCTGGCGATTTCGAAGGTCTTGTCGTGCGAACCGTACTCCTCCGCCTTTTGCGCCATGAGCCCGACGTTCGAGACACTGCCCATGGTCGTCGGGTCGTACGCACCGTGTGCTTTGCAATCGTCGAACACGACTTGGTAGAGACCCGCGTAGCTGCTGTCGGGAATGACGCACTTGGTCTCTTGCAGTTTGCCTTCGCCGTTCCACATGGATCCCGACGTGCGGATCATTGCCGGCATCGACGCGTCGATGATCACGTCGCTGGGAACGTGCAGGTTGGTGATGCCCTTGTCCGAGTTCACCATGGCCAAGTCGGGACCCGTCTCGAGGCCCGAAGCGATGGCTGCCTGGATTTCCTTGCCGTCGTCCGGGAGTTCGGAGAGAGCTTCGAGTACCGCGCCGAGGCCGTTGTTGGGATCGGCACCCATCGCGTCGAGCGCCGCGCCGTGTTTCGCGAACACGTCGGCGAAGTAAGTCTTCACGGCATGGCCGAAGATGATCGGGTCGCTGACCTTCATCATCGTGGCCTTCATGTGAAGCGAGAAGAGCAAGCCGCTCTTCTTGGCGTCTTCGACCTGTGCGGCCAGAAAGGTGACCAGTGCGCGCTTGCGCATCACCGAGCCGTCGATGATCTCGCCTTCGAGCAGCGACAAGTCCTTCTTCAGAAGGGTCGTGCTGCCATCCTTGGCGACGTGTTCGATCGTGACGCTGGTCGCCGCCGGCAAGGTCACCGACTGCTCCGTATTGCGGAAGTCGCCTTCGCTCATCGTCGTGACGTGTGACTTCGATTCGCTGCTCCAGGCACCCATCGGGTGCGGATTGGCCCGTGCGTACTCTTTGACCGCCTTCGGCGCGCGTCGATCCGAGTTGCCTTCGCGCAGCACAGGGTTGACCGCGCTTCCTTTGACCTTGCCGAAGCGCTTGGCGATCGTGCGCTCCTCGTCCGTCGAAGGCTCATCGGGATACTCGGGGACCGCATATCCTCTCGCCTGAAGCTCTTCGATGGCGGCTTTCAGCTGCGGCACCGAGGCCGAGATGTTGGGAAGCTTGATGATGTTCGCTTCGGGCTTCTTGGCCAGACGGCCGAGTTCGGCGAGCGCGTCGTCGACTTTCTGATCGTCTTTGAGGCTTTCGGGAAACGTG
>JAVJHY011590126.1:0-10611 GCA_035593235.1 Phascolosoma agassizii | reverse complement strand
CTCGTGCTGCGCTTGGCGGCGGCGATCGCGGAAGCGGGCGGCCGACTCGTGGTCGTCGGCGGTTGGGTCCGCGACCGGGCTCTTGGCCTCGATTCGAAGGATATTGACGTCGAAATTTTCGGCCTGTCACCCGCGCAAATCGATGCCGTCCTGGGAGGCTTCGGCTCCATCGGCCGCGTCGGCCTTCAATTTCCGGTGTGGCGACTGCGGCATCAACCTCTCGACATCGCCTTCCCGCGCGCCGGCAGCGAAGTTTTCGAAGCTTCCCATCCCGAGTCGCTCCAACACGCGTTCAAAGCGGCTGCCCGACATCGCGACATCACTTGGAACGCCGTGGGCTGGGATCCGTTAGGCGACGTCCAGCTCGATCCGTATCGCGGAATAGAGGATCTCGCCGCGCGACGCATCCGTGCCGTGAACGCGACGACCTTCGTCGAAGATCCGCTGCGTGTACTCCGCGTAGCGCGACAGCGAGCTCAGTTCGAAGCGGAAGTCGATCCCGCTTCGCAGTCGCTGTGCGCGAAAATCGACCTCCGCGACATCCCCGTCGAGCGGACGGCGAACGAACTCCGACGCATGCTCACGGAACCGACGCGCCCCTCACTCGCATTCAAATGGTTGGCGGACGTGGGGCAGCTCGGCGTGTTCGCGCCACTCGCTGCGCTGGTGGGCGTGCCTCAGGATCCAAAGTGGCATCCCGAAGGCGATGTCTTCATTCATACCTGCATGGTTCTCGACGCGGGTCGACGAATCGCCTCGAAGCTTTCGCCCCACGATGCCGAAATTCTTCAGTGGGCGGCGCTCGCCCATGACTTTGGCAAGGCCACGCACACCACGGAAGAGGCGGGACGCATCCGCTCCATCGCGCACGAACACGCAAGTGCCGAGATCGCTGGGCAGTGGCTCGAATCGCTTCGCATTAAGGAGAGCAGCGTCCGCGAGGTGTCGACACTCGTCGCACACCATCTCGCACCGGCACAATTCACGAGCCAGAAAGCCGGGCGCCGCGCCTACCGACGTCTCGCCCGAAAGCTCGATGCCGGTGGGACGAACCTCATCGCTCTTGAACGTTTGGCACGCGCCGACGCGCTCGGCCGAACGACCGAAGATGCCCTTGCAGGCCGCTTTCCGGCGGGTCCCGCGTTTCTCGAAATCGCGCAGGAAGAGGGCATCCCCGAGCGTCCCTTACCCGACTGCGTGACGGCGCGTGATCTCATGGAAGCCGGCTTCGTCCCGGGACGTATCTTGGGCGAAGCGATCGAACGATGTCGCGTGTTGCAGGACCAACGCGGCCGCAATGCCATCCCGACCGAACTGATTGGAGTCGTGCAGAAAGAGTTCGCCGACGCCTTGGAGCGCCACTCCGACCCGGCCTAACGCAGTAGCCGCGACCGCTTCTCATCCTTGCGTTCGAAGAGCTGGCACGGCTCCCCCGACGAGGTTTTCACAACGTCGGAGGGCATTTCCGCAGTTTTGAATTCATAGCCGTGACAGCCACGTGGGCGATCGGGCTCCCACGTGACGAAATAATGCCGACAATGCAGGCAATCGGGTTGGGCGCCCACGGTTAGCGATCCAGTTCAGCCATCAGTTCGAAGATTTCGAGGGGACCGGGGGGGGCCGAAGTATCCCCGAATTCGCGATAGAGCGTGACGACATTGACGGCGATCCGCTCCGAGTCGAGCCAGGCCGAATAGTCGCCCAGGCGAATGTCCAGTGCCGCTTCGCGTGACGTCAGTCCCGCATCAAATCGCTTCCGCGCTTCGTCGCGCACGTAGATCAAATAGTCGCGCACGGCGAGGGCGCCCTTCACGTCGGTAAGCGGACCGTGACCGGGGACGATGACTTCGGGCTCGAGGGCGACGATGCGTTCGCACGCGTCGATCCAATTCGCCACCGGACCTTCCCACATGATCGGGGTTCCTTCGATGAAGAGGATGTCGCCGGTGAAGATCGTCCGCGATTCCGGAACATGAATCAGCACATCGCCGCGCGTGTGGGCGGGACCGACTTCGATCAATTCGACTCGGTGGTCGCCCACTTGGAGATCGAGCTGTCCGTCGAACGTCTGGGTCGGCGGGGTCAATTGAATGCCCTCGAACTCGTATGCGCCGAACGCCTTACGAAGGAAGACGCCCGCAGCGCCCATTTCATCCGCGCCTTTCAACATGGTGGCCATCAGCTCGGGCGTCACTTCGTTCATCTCTTCTGCGGAGGCCGTCGAGGCGATGATGCGCGCATCACTCACGAGTTCATTGCCATAACAATGATCGCCGTTGGCATGGGTATTCACCACGGTGTCGATCTTGCGCGCTGAGGGTGTCGCCTTCGCCATGGCATCGAGCATGCGCTGCGTCCGCGGCAGGTCGTAGAGCGTATCCACCAGCAGCGTTTGGCCCTGGCTACTCACGAGCCCCGCATTGCTCAGCCCCCACGAGCCATCCCCTTGTACGTAGGCGTAGATTCCCGCCCCCAGGTCTTCCAGTGCCACTTCATCCCGTCCAAGCCCCATGTCGCTCCGGTCTCCCTCTTGCTCAAAATAAGAGCTTCGCACAGCCCATCGGGTGAGGGCGACTCGACGTCCCGAGTCCCCAAATACCCGCAGAGGTCGAGCCGAATCCGTGGAAAACCTCAGTTTTTTCGTGTTGGTGCCGATACAAGTTTCGCAGGAAGTGACTTCAAGGGGGGAAAATGACGACGAATGTTTTGGCCACACGCGTGGCCTATCGCGAGGCGGGTCGCGCCACCATCTGTGAGATTCTCTACGGCCCCAACGTGTTGAAGCACGCCGTCATCAATCCCGACGAGGGGGAGGGCGAGGTCGTCACCTTCTCCGGCATGCCGCTTCCGATGGATTGTCGTCCGCCTGCCGGCCGCCGTCGCGGAGAGCAAGTCGGCGTTGTCCCGGAAAAACTCGTAGATGCCCATGGCGTGTTCGCCTACGCGGGAATCGCTGCCGAGCGAATCGCCCTCCGGCGTGGACGCGTCGAGGGTGCACTGGTCGACGCGGAAATGGTCTGGGACCGATGGTTCGGAGCCGCCCGGGTCGGACGTGAAGAGCTCGCGCGCATCGCCAAACTCCTCGGTCTCGAACGGCCGCCGGAAGCGTTCTACACCGCCTACTGCGAGGAGGCTGAACGCCTGCTCGAGCCCGTTTGGAATACCGTTGAAGAATTGACGGAAGCTCTGCTCGAACGACGACAACTCATGGGACACCATGTCGATCGCCTCGTTCACGGCGAAGAAGTTCTGGAACGCCCCGCACCGCCGGTCTAGCGGCGTATCCACGGCGAAGCTCTCAACACCCAAGTCAAAAAAAGAAACGCGCGCTCTCTCGCATCCAAAGCGAAAGAGCGCGCGTTTTTCTTTTGCACCCACGAATTTAGAAGCTCGTGCTAGGCCTCTACGAGCCCGGCTCGAATCGCGAAACGGACCAGCCCGGAAACCTTGTGAATATCCAGCTTCTCCATCAGGTTCGAGCGATGGGAATCGATCGTCTTCAGCGAAACACCGAGATCGGAAGCGATCTCCTTGCTCGATAGGCCTTCGGCGATCAGCTTGAGGACCTCACGTTCTCGCTCCGTCAACATCGAAACGCCCTGAGGTCCGCCGTCGCCCGGTCGCGCGATCGCGTCCACGACCTGCTGTGTGATCGCGGGTGACAAGTACGAAGCCCCCGAGCGCACCGCGTCGATCGCGTTATGGACGTCCTGCGATGCCGAATTCTTAACGACATACCCAGAGGCACCAGCGCGAAGCACTTCCTCCACATACGCCCGACTCTCGTGCATCGAGAGGACAAGAATCTTGCTCTGACAGCCCGCCTTCCCGAGTTGGCGGGTTGCATCGATCCCCGAAAGCTTCGGCATATTGATATCCATCAAGACGATGTCGGGCTGCTTTTCAAGCACCATCGCAACCGTGTCTTCACCGTTCGACGCCTCTCCAACGACCGTGAAATCTTCACGCGACTCCAGCAAACGAATGAGTCCTTCTCGTACGATCTTGTGATCATCTGCGACGACGATACTCACCATATTGTTCTCCCTTGTTGAATGGACTGAAACTACGTCGAATCGGGATCAATAAGGTAGTCATCGCCGGATGGCGGTCGATCGGGAGAAGGGCGCAGATTGCGTGAAATAAAGCCGAGTTTTCGCATCAAAAAGAAGATCCAACCCGGGTTTTACCCTTAGCCCGTCGCTAGGACGCGAGCCCGCACGCCTGCATACGGGCATAGGCCACTTCGCGCTGTGGCTCCGCAAAGCCGAGCGCACGCGGATGCCATTCGGTGCCGTCAAAACCATAAAAGCGCGCCATCGACAGCCCTAGTCGGGCTTCATCGAAGGACCCTTCGATCTCCGACCAAAGCGAGCAGGGAAGCGAATCGGTTTCGCCGTCGCGGTCGATCGCGCCACTGCGGTCGGCGTCGTAGCGACCCAGAATCCGCAGCGTCATGCGATCGAGCCAAGGAGTCGAGCCTCCTTCGGCGAATCGAGTCTCCAAATCAGCGCTCAGGAAACCAAGATCCGGCTTCTCGAGCTTGAAGGGCTCGGGTCTTATCTTCTCCTTCCCAAACGGAACCCGCGGCAAATCTGCGCGTGCTGCGGCTCGGGTCGACGCTCGCGATCGGGCCTGCGCGGCGGCCGATGACGCCTGCGCGGCCTCAAGCCGCGATGCCGAGGGCCCTTGTCGCGACGACGCTTTGTCTGCAGAGATCGAAGGCGCTTCCGTTGGCGGGACGACCTGGAAGGGCAGCGGCGACGCGACGACACGTGTGTCGTTCTTCGCCGTCTGAGCCGATCCGGCGATCCCCTCCGCACCGCTCCCAGGCACGAGATCCGCCTGCAATTCGATGCGCTCCCCCGGTCGAATTCGAACCGTGCCGTCGAAGGGTTGGAAGCCTTCTTTGTGGACGCGGACGCGGTGATCGCCCGTCCCCAGGAGATGGGCGTCCTGTCGTGTCGATCCTAAGTCGAGATCATCCACGCGCAGCCGATCCCCCGGCACATTCGACCGAACAACCAGCTCTCCGGCCCCCGCGCAGACCAACGCTTCGAATCGCCGCGCTTCTCCCGCCTCGAGTTCAACGTCGCGCATCCACACGTCGGGACAATCCGCACGCGAAACCTCGATCGCATAACGTCCGGCCGCCAATTCAACCCGCAGGGATTGCGATGGCACCTTCAGCAAGAGCTCTTGATTCTCAGCATCGACGATGCGCAGATCCGCGTCCTGGGGTCGGCTCTCGACGAATAACACGGCGGGCTTTTCCGCCGCGATGCCGCTCCGGGTGCGCGAACCCGGCAGACCGAACCAACTCTGGAGCAAGATGAAACAGGCGAGGGTGGCCGCCGTGGCCGCCAGAACTTGTTCCCGCAAAGTCCACGCACGCTCTGCGGCCGACGACGGAATCCCAGTCGGAGGGTGTGAGGCGTTTTGGCCTTCGGCCGATGGCGGCCCCGGTGCCCATCGGTCGAGGGAGGCACGCAGCAACGGGATCTCGGTGCGGCCCTCTTCGCTGCCCATGTTTTCTTCGCCCGCGACCCGCCGAGAAGCCGACATGTTCCGGCGGACCTCGAGGATCGCGAGTAACCGGTCGCCCGCGCTCCGGACTTCCGCAGGCGTTGCATGCTCGGTCAGGCCGAGTACAGCGTGAAGCTCCGATTTCGAGAGTTTTGCGGGCAGAGACATTCCTGGCAATCTAGCAATCGAAGCGCCTTCGGCCTCGAAGTTTGTGACGGAATACGATGCATCCTTCCACCGTCGAAAAGAAGCGCCTAGTCTCTCCCCTTCGAGCCACTCAACCAGGAGATCCATGTCACGCGCCTGTGTCTATTGCGAATCGAGCAACGATTCGAGCGCCGAATCCGGCCCCGCTTCCAGCGAGATCGAATGGACCGACGGCGGATCCGTTGGACGCTGTCGGCGATGCGGCCGCTCTCATCTCGCAGCGGCGCCCGTGGCAGAACGCGCGGACGGACAGGTCCCCGCGCCGCGTCTTCAACGGGTGGCTTCGGCGCCCCGAGGTGCTCCCGGCGAAACGCCCAGTCTCCCGGCCGCCGCAGCGGGACTCGCCTTCACGGTTTTTTTCTACTCCGTACTATCCCGCTTCCCCGGATCGATGCTGCACGAAATTTTCTTCGAGCGCGGTTGGGTTCCCTACGTCATCACGGGAATCTCAAGCTGGGCGTTATGTTTGCTCGTCTCGAAGCTGCACAGGCTCCGGTCCGAGGCCAGCGTCCTCGATCTCGACTTGATTCGAACACCGGGCGGGGGGGCGCTCCGCGCGGTCGATTGCGACTTCGCCCTCGACTCCCTTGATGCACTGTCCGCAACCGGCCCCCGCGCGCGCGAGAGTTTCTTGGCGACGCGGCTGAGTCGCGCGCTCCGCCACTTCCGTGCACGGCGACGCGTCGCCGAAGTCATCGAATTCCTCGCAGCCGAATCTCGGTCCGATGATCTTCGGGTCGATGCAAGCTACGGCCTGGTCCGAGTCTTCGTTTGGGCCGTGCCCACCCTCGGATTCATCGGCACCGTCATCGGCATCGGCGCGGCCGTCGGCGGCTTCTCCGAAACGCTCGAGGCTGCGTCTTCGCTCGAGAATATGAAGGAGTCAATCGGCTCGGTGACAGGAGGACTCGGCGTCGCGTTCGATACCACGCTGCTCGCCTTGGTGATGAGCATGCTGATCATGTTTCCCGCAAATGCCGTGCAGCGATTCGAGGAACGAATCCTCGGCCAAATCGATGACTACTGCACGGAAAATCTCGTCCAGCGACTCGAAGACGACGACAAAACAGGAGGTACGACCGACGATGAAGGGGATCGAGATCTCCAGTGGATCGACTTGCTCGCAGATCGGCTCGCCGCCGCGCTCCGGGAGCGCGGGGACTAACAATCATGTCCCGACGCGAGCCGGTCTCAGTCTCACTCTTCCCCTTCATGAGCATTCTCGCCTGCACGATCGGCGCGCTCACTTTCTTGCTGATTACGATGGCCGTCACGAGCGTCGGTGCGACGCGGCTCATCCGCGCCAACGATTCGGAGCTCGCAGTGATCGCAGCGGCCGATCGGGAGCGCGATTCGATCCGCGAAGAGACGCTCCGGCAGGAGCGCCTCGAAATCGAACAAGCGGCATCGCTCCTGCGAGAGCTCGACCGAGCGCTTGAGGCCAAGGGCTTCGAGGCCACCGCGCCGCTTGAAGAGACAGAGGAAATCCTGGCCAAGCACGATGAGCGCAAACGCGCAGCGCGCCGGATCGCGAAGATCGAATCCGAACTCACGCGTGTGCGTGCGGGCAAGAATCGGGTCGACGCCTCAATCGAAGTGCTGCGCAGTCGCCGAGAGACCCTACCGATCCTGATCGACCCCACGGATCTATCCCGAGATCAGAGCGCCTACTTCATCGAATGCGAAAGCGACGGCGTCACCGCGTACCGAGTCCGAGACGACTTCGAATATTTCGTGTCCGCGAAGACCCTCTCGACGAGTCGAGACCTCCGCCGCTACCTGAACCGCCTCAAAGCCGAACCCGGCGCATTGCTCGTTCTATTGATTCGCGAGAAGGGCATCGCAACATCTCGTACGGTCGCTGCCTTGGCCAAGGACTCGGGCATTCGTGTCGCGCACCTTCCGCTGCCCGGAGCCGGGGAACTCGACTTCCGGCTCCTGCGGATCGCAGAAGGGGCGGACTGAGATGCCACGCAGCGGACGCCGCGGCCTTCCCGACAACCTCGATCCCCTCGTCGACACGCTCTCGAACGTCGTTGGCATCTTAGTCGTCGTCTTGGCGCTGACCCAGCTCCAAATCGGCGACGCCCTGCAACGCGTGCTCGAGATCGAGTCCGGCGCACAAGCGATTCCAAGCGCGGCCGAAGCAGAATCGGCGGAGGATCGTTTTTCTATCGCTGTCGCCGCGCTGGGTACAGCCCGTGAAGCCGTCACGGCGCGCAGTGATGCGGATGTCAGAGTGACGATTGCCTGGGCGAGGCGGTTGATCGCGCAGCTTAAGGCGACATCGCCCCTCGATGCGAAACGAACCACCGCCTCGACACTCGACCTCGCGCGTCTCGACCGGCTCTCGAAAACCCTGCAGCAAGAGCGCGAAGCGCTCGAGATTCGGCGGGAAGCGGAAACCGCCGTGCGGAGTGTTCCGAAAGAACTGGTCGCGCGACTTCCCAATCCATCGGTGGTGCGCGGGCGAGAGGCGTGGATCCTGTGTCGCTACGGCCGCTGCTACCCCGCTGACCGTCCGAACCTCGTCAAGAGGGGCAGTTCCGCGATCCAGGCGGCCCTCGGGCTGCGCACCGGGCAGAGCGACGGGCTCCGCGATTTCCGAATGGATGAGTTTGAGGCCGTCGCACACCGCCTGCGTAAAGTCGATGTCGGTCTCGGGTCGTTCCGGTGGCATCTCATTCCAGCCAAGAAGCCCCTCGCCCGACTCGTCTGGCGCTCCCCAGACACCGGGCTTGGCATCGGCCAGCTGGCGGCCGGCGACAGCTTCCGCGCCTGGCTCGCCGCACGCGAGCCGGCGAAGGATGTCATCACCTATCTCGTCTGGGACGATAGTTTCGAGGTCTACCTCGAAGCCCGACAGACGACGGAAGCGGCCGGCTTCAAAGCGAGCTGGCGCCCCATGCGCCACGACGAGGAATTTGAACTCATACTTCGATTTCAGGTCGGCGCAAAAGCGCCCCTCGAAACCTCGATCAGCGTCGACTGATCCGCCGGATTGGGTGCCGCACGACGGCGCCCAGAACCGCCGCAATGCGACCGTGTGATTTCGGGCTGGGCAGCCCCACCAAACTCGCGTATAAACTTAGACCGCTCGAAATCGCCTTCACTGCACCCGAGGATCTCTGTCCGGAATGACGCAGCCGCCCCACAAGATCGTGCAGGAAGAATTGGACGCGCTCGAAAAGACGAAGCTCAAGCTCGCCAAGATCCCGCCCGTGAAGACCGCGAGTGAAGCGCCGATTCTGAAAGAACTCGACCGCATTCGCGAACGACTCCTTTCCGGTGACGAGAACAAAGACCACTCGGCGCTGACGGAGCAGTATCACAACCAATCGGCGATTCTGAATCAACTGCGCGCGGCCGGCGAGTCGGTCGCGGTGGACGCGAACTCTCCGTATTTCGCGCACCTGCGACTCGAAGAAGACGAGCGCGCACGCGACCTCTTTCTCGGCCGAACGACTTGCCTCGAAAAGGGCGTGCGGATCATCGATTGGCGCGATGCACCGATCTCCAAGATCTTTTACAGCTACCGCCAGGGCGAAGACTACGACGAGGAAATCGCGGGTCGCGAACGCCAGGGAATCGTGTTGGCGCGGCGCATGATCCGAATTCGCAACAGACAGCTTGAACGCGTTCAAGCTCCGGAAGGCGATTTCAGTCTCGACACGCAGTCGCCGGCCGGTTGGCGCGAAGACGAACTCGGCACACCGAAGCTCGCCGGCGGCGAAGCCGCCGCTCTCCGGTACGACCTCGATTCGACGGGCGGCGGCGACGCCGGTGCCCAGCGTCGCATGGGCGAGGGGCAACTCGGCGAAAGCCTGCGCGCCGATAAACATCTGCCCGAAATCACGAGCCTAATCGACCCGACCCAGTTTGGGCTGATCACGCGACGCGCCAGCGGCTATCTCGTCATCCGCGGCAGCGCGGGATCGGGCAAAACCACGGTGGCGCTCCACCGGATCGCCTATCTCGCCTACGCTGATCCTCAGATCGATGGCCCGCAGACGCTCGTTGTGGTTTTTTCGCGCGCGCTCGCACGTTATGTGGCGCACGTGCTGCCTTCTCTCGGCCTTTCGCGCGTCAAGATCGTCACCTATCGCGAATGGGTCCACGAGGAGCGGCGGCGCCACTTCTCTCATCTACCCGCCGCGCCCCGCGATGACACCCCGGCCATCGTCCAACGCATCAAGTTGCATTCAGCCCTCGAAGTCGCACTCGAGCGCCAAGTCGACAGAGTCAAGGGCCACCGATCTGCGGGTCAGGCCTTCGACGATTGGGCCAGCGTGCTGACGCAAAGGCCGCTCCTCGATGCGGTCTTCGCGGAAGTCGCGCCCGGTCATTTCTCCGAGCGCGATCTCGACCGATTCGTTGATTGGAATCGGCGCCGCTTAGATGAACTGAGCGCACAGCTGGGGGGCGACAGCGACGCGGATGGCGCACTTGATGCCGAGGACGACGCGCTCCTGCTCCGGGCGTGGCAGCTCCGTGTGGGCTCGCTCGTCGGTCGAAACAAACGCCCGATCCGGTTCCGCCACGTCGTGATCGACGAGGTCCAAGATTTTGCACCGCTGGAAGTCCGCGTGCTCCTGGACAGCATGAAGCACGACGCGAGCATTACGTTGGCGGGCGATACCCAACAGCATCTCATGGAACATTCAGGCTTCACTTCCTGGCAAGCCTTCTTCAAAGAGCTCGGGCTGGGCGGGGCCGAAATCGAAACCCTCAAAGTCAGCTACCGGTCCTCCGCCCAGGTCATGCAATTCGCCACCTCGCTCCTCGGCGACCTCTACGAAGACAAGGAGGTCGTCACAACGCGGCAGGGCCCACCCGTCGAGTTCTTTCGCCTCACGGACCGGGGTGGCTGCGTCGCTT
>JAVJHY011590016.1:0-10613 GCA_035593235.1 Phascolosoma agassizii | reverse complement strand
TCGGCGGGCTTTCGTGTTCAAAGATGGCCTGAAGATGGGATGCCAAAACGGTAATTTATTGTTTGGCACGTCCTAAGAGAGGGTAGGCTATGACGAGATGCGACAATCAAGCTCCAAAAGCTTAGCTATAAACTCCTTACGCTCCCGTTTGTTAGAAATAGCCTCCTCAAGTTGAGATTCGCTTATCTCATTAGCACTCATAGCTTTTTTCAAAAGCTTAAGCTCTACTCCAGAAAACGTCGCGCCATTTAAACGGTAATCCTCAAATGCTTTCCACGTTATTGGAACTCTATCCTTTACAACCTCAGCCATAGCCTCAGCAAAAACACGGATTTCATACTGTGCGTGCTTGTCCAAGCGTAAGGCCAAAAAATGCATTAAGTTGTGTAAATCAATTTTCCAATACCATTCCGTATAAAGCGACAACGGTAGATTAATACGAGCGAGTTCTCGACGCATTTTCTTACCTATATACATCTGGTACTGCTCGTAAATATCCGCCTGCATATTAGGGAAACTCTGAGCTACCTGCTCGGCTCCTTCGACAAGTTTACCTGTGCCACCTTGCTTATTTTGTGCAGACTGAGTTGTACACAATTGCTCCTCTGGCTCATAGAATAGCTCCGGCATTTCACTGTAGCGCCCACTCATTTCGTTCACACTTGCTGTGCGATGCCGAATCCACTGTCGAGCTACAAAAATCGGCATTCTACAGTGAAACTTGAATTCAACCATTTCAAAGGGCGTAGTATGGCGATGACGCATTAGATAACGAATCAGCCCTCGATCTTCTTCAACCGTCTGAGTACCTTTCTGATAAGAAACTCGCGCTGCTTGCACAATAGACGAATCGTCACCCATGGCATCAATAAGGCGGACAAAACCTTTATCGAGTACTCTGGTAGCACCTTCTGGATACATAACATCCATGTGTATCACCCTTATCTATATAATAGAGAAAACAATGCTGCTTTGTTAGCAACGAAGAAGAACAGAACCGTAGGTCATACCAGCACCTACTGCCGTGAGCAATACCAAATCGCCCCTTTTTGCTCGTCCAGCTCTAACGACTTCATCAAAAGCAATTGGAATCGAAGCAGCAGATGTATTAGCTATTCGATCAATATTCACAACGACCCTTTCCTTATCCTTCACGGGCAACTTCTTATAAACAGCATCAATGATTCGCTTATTGGATTGATGGGGAATGAATAAATCTATGTCATCTATGCTCGTAGCCGTTTTCTTCAAAACATTTTCTATCGACGAGACCATACCACTCACTGCCATTTTGAAAGTTTCTCGTCCCTTCATCTGAACATAAGGAGAACCTTTATTCTCCGGTTGTGCACAAATGGATTCAGGCAATGTGCTCATCGGAAAGGCATTTCCCGGTCGACAGATAAAATCCTTCCTGTCTCCGTCTGTACACAAATCTGCACCTATAATTCCAAAACTAGGCTCAGTTTTTCCAGCTCCACCTGTCATCGATGCTTCTGCACTTAGAACAACGGCTCCAGCTCCATCACCAAACAATACGCAAGTGGTGCGATCGGTCCAATCAAGAGTGCGCGAAAGTGTTTCTGCTCCTATTACGAGCGCATTTGAAAACCCATGCGCCTTTAACAAACCATCAGCTACGGTTATAGCAAACAAGAAACCAGAACAGGCCGCACCAATATCAAAAGCAAGTGCTCCACTTGCACCTAGCTCGTTCTGAATACACGCTGCAGTAGACGGCAATGGAGTATCAGGAGTAACAGTAGCAACTACAATTAAATCTATTGCCTCTGCTGACAACTGAGCAGCATTCAGTGCCTGGCGCGCAGCTTCACAACCTAGTTGGACAGTTCCCTCCTCAGGTCCAGCAATATAACGAGTCCGAACACCTACTCTTTCGACAATCCAATCATCACTTGTATCCAAAAACTGTGCTAAATCAGAATTAGATACTCTTCGCTCAGGTAAAGCGCTCCCTGTGCCCAAAATCCCAGATGGGAGAACATCCTGTGTCGGCTCAGAAATAAAGTTATGAGCCTGTCGGGCTACACTAAGCGTGCTCAAAGTAAGAAAACTCCTGTGATTCGCGAGAAAACTGATAAGAATTAGACCATTTGCTTATAACATTAATAGGATCTGCCGACTAATATGGCAATAGAACTATAAAAAAATAGGCGCGGAAACTATGTGGTAAGCGTTCACGGGGGTAAAAAATCTCCATCAAATCGCCTATTTGCGCTGGGAAGTGTTGGGCGATTCGACATGGGCAACAGCTCTCAATGTTGAAGCTTTTGTGAACGCTTAGTTGTTTTCACCCCGACAAAGGCCCCCCTAAGGGGACTTTTGTTGACCAAACGTGCTAAAAACCGATTTTAATCGGGAGCAATAACGTGAATGGATACACTATTATGAGATTAGCGAAATCTCACCATACCCTGCCAGAACGAGGGTCAACTACCCTTATATTCGAAGCTATCGTACTGCTAATCATGCTAGGAATTGGATTTGCTAGCATGAATCTCATAGGGGAAAAAGCCAGCACCAATATGCAACATTCCTCTCAATGGGTGAAATGTCCAACTATCTTAGATTGCGATGACAATTAAGTGTAGTGGCAATACATTAGCTGTAAAAATAGTGATTACGAAACGCTTGCCAATTTCGCGTAACATATTGCTTGGTTCTTAGAGATAAAGAGATTTTCAAACTCCGTAATAATATTGTGCTCAACATAGTGACTACGGTGAAGATCTCTAGTCGACTCAATTAGAGCAAATCTCGTATCACTAGAAGCATCATGTAAAAAAGCGCTGAAGTAATCGTGACTATCTGTCTTAACAGACAAGAACCCTCTTTTTTCCAGCCTTAAGTGGCACGTATCTAGGAAAGCAGCCGTTAGGATTCTATGTTTCAATTGTTTGGACTTTGCCCAAGGATCTGGGAAATTTACATATATTCCACAAAATGTTCTGTTAGAAAAAATGCGATTTAACTGCATGGCATCCGTTCTAAGAACATAGATATTCTCAATGCCATCACGCTCTGCCTTTTCAACCGTTCGAACTGCCCGCTTAAACCTGCGCTCAAAGCCAAAGAAAACAGCCTCGGGACTTCGCCTCCCCAATTCCAACAAATGAGCCCCTGAGCCTGAGCCTATTTCACAAAACACATCCTTTCCACATGCAATAGCAGCAACACTCTCGCAATCGTCATCAAAATCCCCGAAATTGAAGATTCTAGCGGGAAACTCGTAGGCTTTTTTGCGATATGGATTTACAGGCATTTGCGTCAAAAACAATCAAGGGGCATCGGATGGAGAATATAAAACACCTATTTCATTGTCCTTTTTCTTCTCCGGTTTTGTCTCTACCTTCTTCTTCTGAGCAGCCTTACACACAACTCGCCTTCGTTTAGGAATTTTCTTAACAGCACTAGCTACACGCGATTCGATCTCTTTAGCCTCTTTCAAGAGCCCTCTAGCTTCCTTAAGTAATCTCTTGCTTAACTCTAACTGCGCAATAGAATCGTCAGCAAATGACTGCGCTTGAGTAGCGGCTGACTGCGCTTCTAAAGTTGACTGATAAACAGCCTTTTCGGGATCGCTCAGAGGCAGTGCCGGGGTACAGGAGCTACACGCAGTTAAGCCAATGAGAAAGGCGCAAACGGGCTTATGATAAAATATTCTCTTTTCCTTACGCATCAGACCGATTATATAGCACTTATTCCAATAGCAACACCATACTTTCTACTTGGAAAGCTTGTGTTGAGGATCCTACAATAATGTTAATAATGATTTATGAGCAAAAACCCGCCAAACAAGACGACTTCAGATAAGAAAGAACATAAGCTCGGCGTTTGGTCTGCTACAGCGATATGTGGCAACGACATCACTAGTAGCTGTCTGTATGTTTCGGCACTAGCCTTAGCTTTGGCGGGCCCCTGGGCCCCACTTTCGCTCCTACTCGTAGCGGGTCTTCTGTGGCTTTGCCGAGGAATTTACGCAGAAGTGGTCGGAGCCTTGCCATTAAACGGTGGTGCTTATAACGCCCTGTTAAACACCACAAGTAAGTTCAAAGCGAGCCTTGCCGCTTGCCTGACTATTTTGTCGTATCTGGCTACTGCTGTAATTTCATCGACAGAAGCAGTTCACTACGGCATCAAAGCGTTTGAGCAACTGTCACATATAACGGTGCCGCACACCGCCATATTTTTCAACACAGACATTGTTTTTTGGATCACAGCGGGGCTACTTGCTTTTTTTGCTTTTCTAACTATTCAAGGCATAGGCGAAAGCGCAAAAGTAGCTTTAGGTATATTTATTTTTCATATATTTATGCTCTCGCTACTGCTCGTTGCAGGCGGAATATGGATAGCGACACATGGCGTAGACAGACTGTACACCAACTTAACACTTCCACCACCTCAACCTAGCACATATCCTCTCTTTTTCGGATTTTGCGTTTCACTTCTAGGAATATCTGGATTTGAAAGCTCTGCTAACTTTGTAGAGGAACAAAAGCCGGGGGTTTTCCCAAAAACGCTGCGCAATATGTGGATTGCAGTGACATTCTTTAACCCCACTATTTGCTTACTTGCGCTTTGCCTCATAGATCTTCCTACCGTAAGTGATCCCAAGGTTCAAACTGCTTTACTTGCGAATATGGGAGAGGAAGCTGCAGGCAAGTGGCTTAGTATCCTTATATCAATTGATGCGGCCTTAGTATTATCTGGAGCTGTGCTAACAAGTTTTATTGGAACAACTGGCCTTGTTCACCGAATGACTTTAGACCGTTGCCTTCCACAGTTTCTTCTAAAAGAAGGGAAACGTAAAACATTCTACAGAATTATTGTTAGCTTTTTCTTGTTATCAACTTTACTGCTTTACATAGTTGAAGGTGAACTGAAGGCTCTGGCCATCGTATACACCATCTCTTTTCTTTCGGTAATGATTCTCTTTGCAACTGGAAATATGCTGCTAAAACTCTACCGAAACAAATTACCAAGAGAAACAAAGGTTAGTTGGATAACATTAGCCATCGCGGTTATTGCAATGAGTGTCGGCTTAATCGGTAATATAGTACTCAAACTTCAATATGCAAAGGTATTTGCAGCTTACTTCATTGTTGCTGTGTTGATTGTGATCATTATGCTTGAGCGAATTGCCATATTGAAAATTGGTATTTACATTATTCGCTCAATAACCCGCACAATAGTTACGGTTGCGCAAGGTTACACCAGAAGTATGGAAGCAAAGATTGACGACATTAACTCTCAAACAGTTGTGTTCTTCACACGCGGAGACAATATCGCTCACCTCAATGAAGCCATGCAGTATGTAAAAAATAATGAGCATACCAATAATCTAAAAGTTGTCATGGTTGTTCGAAACGAAAACGAAGTCCCGGAACGACTTCCTCAGGATCTACAGTTTCTCGACGAAGCCTATCCTGAAATTAAAATCGATTTTGTTGTACAAAGAGGCACTTTTTCACCACAATTGCTAAAAGAACTCTCAGAAAAATGGGAAATCCCCCTAAACTTTATGTTCATAGGTTCTCCGGGAGATCACTTCCCTCATCAATTATCCGAACTAGGTGGGATTCGTCTTATTATCTAAATTAGGGTCAATAGCTGCGTTACTTAGGAGCTACAAGGGCATGCTCACACGACAAACTATGCCCTGACTTGGAAAGTCCATCACCTTGAAAAATCATTGGTAATTGGTAATTGGTACGGGGTTACTCTTAAATAAAAGTAACCCCGTAATAGGATCGATAAACCTAATCAATTTGGATCCTAATCGTAGTTCACGAATCGTTGAAATTTGCGGGGTTGGTGGTAATCAAGATGTCGTTGTCCAGAAAGTAGAAAGTATCAGTTTGGGGGGACAAACAGTATCAAACTTTCACGTTGAGTTCGGAGATATCGCTGCATTTGGCTTTGATGCATTAATTGGCTCTGATCTTCTTGATGCACTTAATGCTTGCGTTGATTATAAGCGTAGAGAGATTCAGATTTCTCGTAACTAAATCGGTGTTTTTAGGTAATTGGTAATTGGTACGGGGTTATTCTTAAATAACTCTTAAATAAAAGTAACCCCGTAATAGGATCGAAGATAGGATCGAAAATTCCTTCTGTCTAATAAGGGAAAAGACTTTCTAATCGAACAACAAATTAATATGCTTCCTGGACAAGTACCATTGGATTTGCACTCAAAATATCCGTAATGTAATCCTCTACTTGCTGTTCTCTGGTTCGCCCCTCTGGATCACAAAATAGCCTGGCTTGTTCGTCATGATATTTGGGGTCCAAATATTTGGTGGTAGTGTTATTGACTAGCTTTGTCACTCTCTGTTTGTGAGGCCCGTCGAACATACTACATGCCTCATCCAGCTTATGCACAACCGATTGACATTCGCCACCTGGCGCCCTACAGCATGGACGAATAGGCGCCCACATGCCACCGGTATCACGTGCAGCTGTATTAAACCATTTGTTAGCGCCAAAGAATCGATTTCCTCCATAGCGAGTGCCACCAACTACACTGGCATTGACCCACGAATTGTTAGTTATCCGAACCTCAGCTTCAGTCAGACAACGATTGGGAGATGCCTGAGTATTCTTGCGAAGTAGAGTATGAGGCCACACTTGCTCCCCAATTAAAAGCACATGAGTCGCAATTTTATTGTCGACATATGATTTTGCCATAATGTTTTTTATTTCCTTCATTGATGCATTGAAATGATCTTCATCGTTTAGGCATCTATTAGTTACATTTTTGTCTTTCGTGCAATTACTCAATCCATCAGAAATAACAATAACCATGCTTTGCGCACCCCCAACTGCTTTGGTGAAACCTGGGGAGTTAACAAGCATTTCTTGCGCTACGTTCAGGGCCATGGGTAAATCAGACTTCGCAAACTTATCATAACGACCGACTGTTCTAGGAAACAAGAACTGACTTGTCTTATTATTAATCCCCCCTTTAGTGTCTTTAGTCAGTAATCCCATAACATCAGTAGACGCATAAAAATCAACATAAGGATCTCCTGAATTCGTTGGCACCGTATCGACATTCCGAGTAGGAGGAGTCATCGGAAGAAAACGAGAATTAAGAATGTCATCATCAAATCCAATTATCCCCAAAAGATCCCCTCCCACCGCTCGGTTTGAAAAAGTTCTCATGCCAATATGAATAGCGTCGAGAATACCAGTAAGTGGCTCTGGTGGAATAACTTGATCGAGATAATAGAACTCATCACCAGGAGCGGCATTGTCTCCCTCGGGAAGTTTAATGCCAGAACCAGGATAAGAGAAATTTGGTCCCGTAAAGATAGATTGGCCTGCACTAATCATTTGGCACGCGAACTCAGGAGTCCCATCACTTGCAGCTTTATAGTGATCCGTCTTAACTTCATCTCCTGGTGGTCTATTGTCTAACAAGCCGTTATAACGATCAATGTCACCCAACACGTCGGGGAAATCATGCAAATCGGTAATTGGATTTAGTGCGGTACAATCATCAGAGCCATTGGTAAAAACATGCGCATACTCAGCACCTATCGGCGATGGAGAAGTTAAGACAAATTTGTGTGTATCTCTGTACATTGAACGAGATAGGTCAAGCAAAACAACAGCGTGCCTCTCAATAAGAGAGGCTGTGGCCGAATTGCTGAAATTGATGGTATCCTGCCCTGCTACTCGCGCAAATAGAGTTTTAAGATGAGAGGGGTTCTGACCATCTTGGAAATGTAAATTAATGCGTATGGCGTTAGCCTGAACACTTGGGACAACCTCTTCAAAGCACTGTTCAAAAATCGCAAAACCACACGGACATCCGTTCTTAGAAAGTGGACTGGTAGCATATGTGCTACAATCATCAGGCTCAGCAAAATGCCAGAGTCCAGGAATTACTCTTCCATTTACACCACCGCTATTACTAACTTCATTTTGCAGATTCGCAGGATCTTCAAGAAAAGATGTCCCAACCATCAGCGGAATATTATCACCAATAAGTTGCTTAGCTCTTTGAACAGATGCATTTAGTTGATGAGCTGGGCCTAAGGGTAGGCCATTTGCATCTACGTCAGCAGCTGCATCTATGTAAGCCTCAAGTGCCCCAAGCGATGCAAATTCCGCGGTATGACCGCGATGAGTTTTGGACGAAGTTATTATCGCAGTGTCTATTGCAAGGGCAACAAGCATAATCAACGCAAATGCAAGTATTGCCGTCAAAACCATAATGGCTCCATCTTCATTATATTCTTTCATTCTAATACCCCTCGTCATTGTCGAACTCACATTACTTTTGTTCATTCCCCATTATCCGGTAATGGCGGCTTTGGCTTACCGTGACCTGGCTTGCCCGGCTCGCCTGGCTTGCCTGAATGCGGATTCGTTGTCTTTTTCGGCTTTTTCGGCTTTGGGTTTGTCCCTAGATCCGGATCTGTCGGGTCTGTCGGATCTGTCGGGTTAGCTATCCCCGGCGGCACAACTGGTGGCGCTGGTACAACTACTGGCTTAGGCGTGGAACCGCGAGGGAACTGTTCTCGATAGCCTACTGCTCTTGCTCTAATCGGAAGACTACCTATCCAAGGACTAAAAAAGAATACATTTGCACGCATCTCCACCACTATGGGATGAACAGCAAAAAGATCTGCATAAATATCAGAGCTGCTAATCACTCCACCTTTACCTTTACAAGCGTCCTTGTCAGTATTACACAGAGTTGGATGTTCGATATAATGACTGCTATGAGAATCGAAAGAACGCTCTCCGGGACGAATAAGCATAGCACCTAGAGACTCTCCATCATCATTTGGTGCATCAAGTCTAACTAGTGAAGTAGGACCCCCTCCAATTGATAGAAACCCTGAACCAACCGGAAGGTTTAAAGCTTGGTTAACGACAAGTCGCCTAGCTTGAACAAAATCGTCTAAATCTTTTTTCTTTTCATCTGCAGTTCTAGGATCATTATCAATCACAGCTCTAATATCATTTTCAATAAACGGTATCTTAGACGCAAGATTTACACCTTCTTGAGCACCCTTTGTAAGTAGCGCCTGTGCGGCATAGTACCGTCCAAAATCAAGGATTCCGAGCACTAGAACCATAAAGATGAGAAACACAAGAGCAAACTCAACCATAACTGCCCCTCGAGGGCCTACCACGTGATGTTGTTTATTACATTTCATAGCAAAAACTCAGTATAGATAAGGTCCATATTCCTGGGCAGATATTTGCAGCCCGTTTAAAAGTGGAAAAAATGCTACATAACTTCCAGCTATCGTAACAGTTACGCGATCGTTAGGTAAATCGTACTCTGACAAAGTACCACTTCCAGTTACAGTGAAATCTACAGGAAGTTGTTCAAGGTCGAGAAGTTGCTGAACTCTAGAATGAACAGAATATTGACCTGGCTCAGCGCTAGAGGTTGCTTGTGTTGTAGTGAATTGTCCAACTTCTAGGTTCGCGGTTCCAGATGCGAGCCTAACGCCTTCTCTAACAACATGCGTCATTATCATGTGGCTATTGAGCATTCGACCTAGGTCAATAATACCGATAAACAACAGTACAAGTAACGGACCTACAATTACAAACTCCAATATCGCGACACCACGCTCAGAATTTACAAAACATCTGTCACTGCTAGTTTCATTGTCATCTAAGACATTTTCATCTAAGAGTGTCGCGGAATCACATCTGACGATGCGTTCGCCTTTTCTGTATTTTGATCGCTTAGCAAACATAACTCGTTTCTCTACTTTCATCTTACACCGATTCTCTATTATCATCATATCCTATCGATTTCCCGCTAAAAAAGTCAAATATGCTATTGCCATTTCAGCGTAAATAACGGGGGTTTTACTAAAAAACTACATTTAAAAGAGCAACAACACTAAAACGCCACTACTACGTTTGCCTTACATAAGATGTTATCGAATCTGCATAAAAGAGTGTGCCATTTAATGTACATGATTTCTACGTTAAGTGGTAAGTACTCAATAATAATAGGCAAATTATGCACTTGCATTCGAACTCGAACGTGGTAGGAGTTTAGAAAAACGGTATTTCCAAAACTTTCAGTTCATTAACCATTGTTAACAATGCAGCATTTAGGCTAAAGAATCAGAACTCTTTAAACACACAAAGAACTCCTGATTCCCTTTTTTTGCACCCTTTAGCGGTGACTGACAATGACCGACCGCCACAAGGCCAAGGTCAGAGGCATATTCCTTAACTCTATCAACAGCATTCATCTGATGCTCTACTTCGCGCACCACACCACCTTTACTTACATATTCTGGCTCAAGCTCAAATTGCGGTTTGACAAGTGCAACAATAACGAAAGGGGGGCTAAGGATTTTAACGACGGGCAAAAGCACTTTTCTTAGTCCAATGAAGCTTACATCAACAGTTGCAACGCTCGGAAGTGGCACAAAATCTTCCGCTCTTAGCTCTTTGGCATTGACTTTCTCCATGGCAACAACGCGTTGGTCAGTACGAAGACGGTGGTGAAGCTGATTGTAACCAACATCTACTGCGAAGACACGCTTCGCACCTCGCTGCAACATACTGTCAGTAAAACCACCCGTTGAGGCCCCAATATCTAC
>JAVJHY011589799.1:0-10615 GCA_035593235.1 Phascolosoma agassizii | reverse complement strand
CCATTATCTTTTACAGTAATCGAATTGTCAAGATTTATTATCGTATCAATATCCGTACAATAACCCGCCAAATGCTCATCTATTGAGTTATCAATAACCTCCCATACCAAATGGTGAAGACCTTTGGTATCTGTACTACCAATATACATACCTGGCCTAAGTCTCACTGCTTCTAATCCTTCTAATGCGGTTATATTATCCGCACCATAATTCTTTTTCTCTTCTGACATTATTTATTATTTTATCAAAAATAATATTCCAATTTTGTATATAAAAATTAAGAAAATTGATTGTGAATATTATATATATGAATGTGTATATTTCAGCCAACAAAGATAAGAAAATTTATAAATATAAATGATATAAAAAGAAACTGGTTTTCTTCATCCAAATAATTTGTGTAGTAACTATATATATTAAATGAAAAACTATAATAAGTCTTCTTTTTCTATCCTCAATTAAACTTATTGATAAATTGATTTTTTATGCAAATATTATCTCGTAACTTGTGTTTCTAATTTAAAAACAGAAACCGTGAAAGTAGATCAAAGATTATCATTACTAAGAGCCGAAATGGCCATACATAATATAGATGCTTATATCATTCCTACAAGCGATCCACATCAAAGTGAATATGTCGCTGACTTTTGGAAAAGTAGAACATGGATCTCTGGATTCACTGGTTCTGCAGGGACCGTTGTAGTCACTAAAGATCATGCTGGTTTATGGACAGATTCTAGGTATTTTATTCAAGCAGAACAACAATTATCTACCTCATCATTTGAAATGCATAAATTTGCAAGTGCTTCTGATGAAAATTATACAGATTGGCTTTTCAAAACAATGAAAAGTGGTCAAACCGTAGCTTATGATGGTTTGCTCTTGTCATATGATCAAGCTCAATCAATCAATCAATCACTCAACAAAAATGGTGTGAAAACTATTAGTCATTTGGACCTTTTCGATTCAATATGGTCTGATAGATCTCCTCTTCCAAAAAACATAATTTTCGAACATAAACTCCAGTATGCCGGTTTGTCAAGAATCGAAAAATTGGATCAGATCAGATCTAAAATGGAACAGCAAAATGCCAACGCTCATTTTGTGTCTACTTTAGATGATATTGCTTGGACTTTGAATATTAGATCTAATGATGTTGAATGTAATCCAGTAACTATTGCTTATTTAGTTATTAATGAAGAAGACTGTATCCTGTTTATCGATAAAGATAAGGTAGATGATACATTGGTTCAATCCCTAAAAGAAGATAATATTATACTTCAAGATTATTCTGAAATAAAATCCTATTTAACTACAGTTAAAAGTGTTTTAATCGATCCGTCTATATGTAGTTTCACGCTATATAATGCTATGGAACAAGATCAAATAATCGCAGGTGATACACCTTCTAGATGGTTAAAAGCGGTAAAAAATGATGTCGAAGTTGCTCATATCAAACAAGCAATGATCAAAGATGGTGTAGCATTAACTCATTTCTTTATGTGGCTAGAAAAAGAAGTGGACAACAACCCAAATGAATTCGAAATAGGTGAAAAACTAGCTTTCTTTAGAAAACAACAAGCTGTTTACTTTGGTGAGAGTTTCGAACCAATAGTAGGGTTTAAAGGAAATGGTGCTATCGTCCATTATAGAGCTCCAGAAGAAGGTTCTGCCAATATTTCTAGAGATGGAATGCTCTTAATTGATAGTGGCGGTCAATATCATGATGGTACTACAGATATCACACGTACCGTACACATGGGTACACCTTCAAAAGAAGAAAAACGTAACTTCACACTTGTACTTAAAGGTCATATCGCTTTGGCTCAAGCTGTATATCCAGTTGGAACTTTTGGTGCCAACCTTGATGTTTTGGCCAGACAGTTTTTATGGAAAAACAGACTCAATTATTTACATGGAACTGGACATGGTGTTGGATATTTTATGAATGTACACGAACCACCTCAAGGCTTTGCTGCTGGGTTAACGGATAGAACTAAAACTGTCTTAGAACATGGAATGTTTACATCTAATGAACCTGGGTATTATAAAAGTAATGCTTACGGAATCAGAATTGAAAATCTAGTTCTTACGGTCAAAGATGACGTAGAAGGATTTTTAAAACATGATACTTTAACATTATTCCCAATTCAAAAATCACTAATAGATGAAACTATTATGGATAATCGTGAGTTGATTTGGATTAATAAATATCATGCTAAAGTATACGACTTATTATCTCCTCATTTAAATGAAGAAGCTCAAGTTTGGTTAAATCATAAGTGTAGGGTATAGTATCGTTCACATTGGAAAAGTTTATTTTTAAAGATAGATAACACTTGTTTTTTATTTTTATAATTGTAACAACAATTTATAATCTAACGTTGTTTGATTAATACCTAATTGATAAACCAATAGGGTATTAAAACTATTTTGTTAATTTTTATCTATTATACTTATGAGAATATTGTTTTTTTTAACCTTTCTCCTTTTCGGAATTTCTGTTCATTCACAAGTTACTGATGAGTCTAGCCAAGGTAAATCATTTGAAGATGATTATGAAATCAGAAAAATGAATATCAAAGGTAAAGTCTATTCCGTGTTGATTACAGATGGTGATACTATGGTAATAGCTGATCTAGATTATGTAAACATTTCTTCCATGCGGCTTTTTACGAATGCTGAAGAGAAAAAAAAATATTACAATTTCAAGAAAAAAAGTAGAAAAGTGTACGATTATGCTCAAGAAGCAATACAAATATATAAAGAGTATGAGTTTGTCAAAACTCAAGATATTAGTAAACGAGAATTAAAATCTGAAATCAAACGTTTAGAAGGTGAATTGAAAGAAAAGTTTGAATCAAAACTAAAAAAACTTACAAAGTTAGAGGGTAAAATTATGGTCAAAATGATCGAAAAAGAAACCCGAAGAACAATGTATGATATCATCAAAGATATTCGTGGAAGTTTTACTGCTTTCTATTGGCACAATTTTAGTAAATTGTATAGTTACGATCTTAAGGAAGGTTATGAAGCGGGAAAATATCCTATCTTCGATGGTGTAATTAATGATGTTACTTTTGAAAAAGTAGTTATCGATAATAACAAAGCCCTTAAATACTTAAAATTTAAATAATCGTATGCTTCATTATAGTCAATCAAGTGAATTAATTAGTATTGATGCTGATATAAGTGGATCCGTTCAATGGACAAGCCCGTCTAATATTGCATTGGTCAAATATTGGGGAAAATACGGTAGACAACTACCTAAAAACCCTTCTATAAGTTTTACATTAAACAATGCTAAAACGACAACTTTGATTAATTATAAAACTAAGCCTGAACCTTCTGATGGCATTAGTCTTTCTTTGTTTTTTGAAGGGGAAAGGAATGTTAAGTTTGAATCAAAACTAAAAAAATTCTTTTCGTCTATAACAGATGTTTTACCATTCTTGACTCTTTTGGATTTTGAGATTATATCCAGCAATAGTTTTCCTCATTCCGCTGGCATAGCTTCTTCGGCTTCGGCAATGTCTGCTATTGCTTGTTGCCTATGTGATATAGAATTACAACTCCTCGAAAAAGATGAAAAAATCGATCTTTTGAGAGCTTCATATATCTCTAGGTTGGGAAGTGGAAGCGCTAGTAGATCGATATTCCAAAATATGGCGATTTGGGGTGAATTTGAAACGCATAATGACATTCCTTATTCCAATTTATATGCTAATAAATACGAAGATTTTCATCCTATATTCGGTTCATACCATGATGATATTCTCATTGTAAGTAAAAAAGAAAAGTCCGTTTCTTCGACTGCAGGGCATCAATTAATGGAACAAAATGTTTATGCCGAAGCCAGATATAAACAAGCTTCCGATAGATTAGAATTATTATTAGCAGCTCTTAAAGATGGTGACCAAGAAACATTTGGAAGAATAGTAGAAGACGAAGCTCTAACATTACACGCTTTGATGATGAGTTCCGACCCTTCCTTTCTATTAATACATCCAAATACGCTTCATATTATTAATAGAATCAGAGATTATCGATCAAAAACGGGAACAATGGTCTTTTTTACATTAGATGCTGGTCCTAATATTCATTTACTTTATAGTGATGAAATCAAAGAAGAAATAGCAAAATTCACACAAGACGAATTAGCTCAATATTGTGAAGATGGATTAATTATAAAAGATATTGTAGGTCAGGGTCCTGTGAAATTGAATTAATATAATAATACTTCATTTATTAATAAAAATACAAAACCTTGAAAGTCATTTGTTCATTTTGGTATTTTGCTACAATGAAATAGACTCCTTTGGTTAAATAACCAACCTCTAACCTGGATGTATCGTTTGGAATGATTGTTTGTGTATAAACAAACCTTCCTAAAATATCATAAATAGAAATTTGTATTGGATCATTGGGAATAAAACCAACTTCCATCCATAAATTTCCATCTTTTTGATATATATATAAGTCTTTATCTAATTCAAAAGGTTTATCCGTTTTTTGACATACATCTGTATGCAATAATTCATTCCTAAACAACATCAGACTAGCATACATCCTATTTTTTTGTCCTTTAGAAAAAAACGACAAACAAGCATCATTTGTATAGTCCATGAAATTCATGAACATATCTGCAGATTCACAAGAGACTTGAGGATGGTTAGGACAATCGAAATGTGGTCCATTCTGTAATGGCGTGTCATCTATTAAATCATCATTTGAACAACTCTCTTCATCACCCCATAAATGTTTTAAATTGAAGTAATGACCCATCTCATGAGTTAAGGTTTTTTGGCTATTACCAAAATGATCGAAGTCGATAATAATACCGTCTAATAATTCGTCTTCCGTACCTGGAAAACTTGCTTGTCCAGAAATTGTACTCAACTCGGCTACCCAAACATTGATGTAATGTTGGCTCTCCCACACATCAAATCCTCCAAGAATATCAAATTTTATCTTTGGGTTTCCAGCAATATCAAAAGTTTCTCCAAAATTTTCAATGGATGTTGAACGTTGTTCTATTCCAATTCTACTATCTCCTGTTTCATCTATTGTAGTTAAGCAAAACTTTAATTCAACATTACCAATATCATTTTTAAATATTTGTGGTACTTGATGAATATTATTATTCAAGGCATTAAAATCTTTATTTAATTGTTCAAGTTGTAGATCGATCTCTCTTCTTGTAATACTATCTCTTTCTTCCGGATATACAATATGAAACACAATAGGCAAAATAACCTGAGATCGTGTTAATGAATAGTTGTTTGAAAATTGGTTGATTTGTCGTTCTTGATTTTCAACCTTCTTTTTTAATTGTGGATTTTGATCTAATAATTGTTGATTAGCTAAATCTGTACCACAAACTTGTGCATGAACGGTTAATGCTGTAAATAGCATAAAAACAAAAATAGATATTATGTTTCTAGTCTCTGAATTAATATCCTTAATTTTTAATGTTTTAAAACTCCATGTTTTTATATTAACATTCATTTATGATTATATAGTTATATCTTATACTGATTTTCTACATTCAGTGCTTTAACCAAAACTTGAGCTTCCATTTCCTTTTTATAATTAGTTAATATAGCAAATATTGCTTGATCATTGGCTCCTAAAATACTCGTTGCTAAAATGCCTGCATTTTTAGCTGCGTTTAATGCTACCGTTGCTACTGGAACACCATTGGGCATTTGTAAAATAGATAATATAGAATCCCATCCGTCAATAGAATTGCTAGATTTAATCGGTACTCCTATAACAGGTAATGCGGTTACGGCTGCAACCATTCCAGGTAAGTGAGCAGCTCCACCAGCTCCAGCAATGATAACCTTGATGCCTCTTTCGGCAGCTGTATTAGCATAGTCCATCATTCTTTGTGGTGTTCTATGAGCAGAAACTACTGAAATCTCGAAAGGAATTCCAAAAGTTGTTAAAATTTCTGCTGCTTGCTTCATGATAGGTAAATCTGAATCAGATCCCATTATAATACCAACTTGTGCTTTTGTGCTCATCTCTTTAGTTTATTTAAAATTCATATGCCCTTTCAACTATGGCAATCCTTACTTTATAGTTTTTATACCATTTAGATCTCCCTAATTTTTGAGCTTCCAAATGGTCTACCTGTTGCTTCCAATTCAAAATCGATGCTTCATCTTTCCAATAAGAAATTGTTATTCCAATTTCGTTCCTAGCAGACTCAATGCCTAAAAAACCTTCTTGTTTTTTTGCTAAACCTACCATAATATCACTCATCTCTCTATAACTATCATCCTCTACATCATTTAACTCACTCGTAAAGATAACTGCATAATAAGGTGTTTCCATTGTGTTTTTCATTATTTAATTACTAGAATTAACAAACAACTTTAATCGTCTCCTTAATTTTATTGGCTTTTAAAATAGCCTTTTCAATACTCTCTCCCAAAATAGTAATATGTCCCATCTTTCTGAAAGGTTTGGTCATATCTTTTCCATACAAATGAATAAATACATTAGCATCTTTCAAACAGGTTTCCATGCCCTGATAAATAGCTTTACCTGTATATCCTTCACTTCCTACTAAATTCACCATTACAGAAGGTTTGGTTACATCCGGTTTTATCAAATCAATACCTAGTAAACATCTTGATAATTGCTCGAATTGTGACACGTTACAAGCTTCAATACTATGGTGACCACTATTGTGTGGTCTTGGAGCGACTTCATTAATTAATACCCCTCCTTTGGTATCTAGAAAAAATTCTATTGCTAATAACCCAATAAATTGCCATTCTTCCACCAATTTCTTAGCGATTAATTGAGCTTTAGTTTCATGTTCTTTAGTGATTACGGCAGGGCATATTTGATAATCCAATTGATTTGCCTGTTGATTAACAACCATCTCTACAGTTGGAAATACTTCTACTTGACCATGTTCGTTTCTAGCAACAATAACAGATAGTTCTTTGTCTATAGATACTTTGTTTTCTATGACACTGGGCACGTCCATTAATCGATCAATTTCTGAAATACTATTTATTAATTGTACACCTCTTCCATCATAACCTTCTGTTCTAGCTTTTTGCACAAAAGGAATACTTATTTTTCCTTCTTTAATAGCTTGCAAAATAGTTGCCTTATTATCATACAATCCATATGGTGAACTTAAAAAACCATGTTCTTTGTAAAAATTCTTTTGTAGTCCTTTATCCTTAATGATATCTAATATATGTGGTTGAGGAAAACATTTTATCCCTTGTTTTTCCAATTGTTTTAATGCCTCTGTATTCACGTTTTCTATTTCTATACTCACTACGTCTTTATCTTTTCCAAAAGATATCACGCTATCATAATCATTAAAATTGCCTTCTTCAAAATTAGGACATATTTTACCAGCAGGAAAACTTTTATCCTGATCCAAAAACGAGATGTCCGTATTCCACGGTGTCACAGATTCATATAACATTCTTCCTAATTGACCACCACCTAAAATACCGATTTTTCTATTCATTGTATTAGTTTCTCGTTTTATAAAATACAAAAATACTAATCTTCTTTTTATTCATTGTATTAGTTTTGTAAATATTAATCTATTGTATCAACTAGATTGATGTAAAAACCTTTAAATATTTTTGTTTTGAACCAACTAATCATGATTTCAATAGCGTATATATAACTGACAACCATTTCATTTTAAATAAAAAGGTAACTGTAATATGAGATTTATTTCCTTAATATTCACCATTATGTTCTTCTTTTCTTGTGATAAAGAACCTACTACGGAAGCGTCTACTATTTCATGTACAACACATCCATTAGTATGTAATATAAGTGACGCAAACAATGAATTTGCCTTTAATCTATTGAAAGAAATTCATCAAGATGAAAGTGAAACGAATATATTTATTTCTCCCAATAGTATTAGTATGGCTTTGGGAATGGCTAGCAACGGCGCTAAAAACAATACATTAGAGGAAATACTAAATGTTTTAGCCTTAGAGGAATTTGATATCACTGAAATCAATGATGCTTATCTTGATCTTTTAACCATATTTCCTTTATTGGATGATCAAGTAAAATTAAACTTTGCTAATTCAATATGGAATAATGAGGGTTTTCCCGTTTTACAATCTTTTATTGAAACCAATAAAGAGCATTTTTTATGCGAGGTAAATCCTGTTAATTTTAAAGATCCTAATACGTTAGATATCATCAATAATTGGATAGAAAACAATACAGAAGGTTTGATTAAAGATGCTCTTAGCAATATTAGTCCAGATGCGGTCTTAATTTTAATCAATACCATATATTTTAAAGGAGAATGGAGATATAAATTTGATAAAAAAGATAGTTTCGTTGGTGATTTCACTTTGCCAGATCAGTCGATTGTTCAAGCTGACATGATGCACAATCCTGAAGAGAATATACCTTTTATGGAAAACGATATCATGCAAATGGTTGATCTTCCTTATGGAGATTCTATCTATGCGATGTCTATTATTTTACCTAAAGACGAAAATTCTATTTCGGATATTATTAATGCTTCTTCTGTTGATCAATGGAATGAATGGACGGATCAATTACATACAAGTAAAGTGAATCTAATAATGCCAAAATTTAAACTCAAATATGGTATAGAATTAAAACCTATTCTAGAGGTATTAGGTATGAAAGATGCATTTTCTCCAAGTGCTGATTTTACCAATATTACTGACGAAGGTGTTTTAATCAGTAAGGTCATTCATAAATCATTTATTGAAGTCAATGAAGAAGGAACTGAAGCTGCTGCTGTTACGATTATAGAATTTGTAAATACTTCTGTTGAACCGATAATACTCATGGAAGTAAACAGGCCTTTTATTTACGCGATTAGAGAGATGAATACCGGTAATATCTTATTTATTGGTCAATTGACAAATCCTATAGCAAACTAATACAAAGTTCTTTTTTTTATAGAACGCAGATTAAGTTGGTCAAGTTGATTTTTGTAGATTTTTTCTTCCACTATCATCCGTGTCCTCTACATTCTATTTTTCTATTTCATTATTATATAAACAAAAAAGGCTCGTTCTGTTAATACAGAACGAGCCTTTTTGTACTTATCGATGGTTAATTTTTACCATGACATTGTTTATATTTCTTACCACTTCCACATGGACAAGGTTCGTTTCTACCTACTTTGTCTCCCTCTCTCCTATATGTTTCCACTTTTTGTGGAGCACGTCCAGCACCTTCTGCAGCTTTTCTCATTGCGGCATCATTTTTTTCTTGTTGTGACATTCTACTTGTCTGAACCTTTTCTCTTCTTGTGTTTTGGGCCCTAGCTTCTTTTATGTCAGCAGGAGCATCAATTAATAATTTACCTTTCATCAAATAAGAACAAACATCTCTATTTATATTACCAATTAGATGTTGAAACAAAGTAAATGCCTCCATTTTATATATCACTAATGGATCTTTTTGCTCAAAAGATGCTGCTTGTACAGATTCTTTCAACTCATCCATAGAACGTAAATGTTCTTTCCAATTTTCATCAATCAATGCTAATGCAATTGTTTTTTCTATATCGGTCATAATCGTCTCTCCCTTTGTATCTACTGCTTCTTTTAGGTCAGCAGCAATGTTCAATGGTTGAGCACGTCCATCTGTAAATGGAACAGCAATTCTTTTATATTTATGACCTTCATTTTCAAATACATTTGTAATGATAGGTAATAAAATCTCTTGAATGTTTTTAGACTTTTGTTGGTATAATTCAAAAATATCATCTTGTAATTGTTTACTTAAGATATCTACTTTTGTACCATTAAATACGGACTCTTCAATTTTAGGATCTATTCCTAAAGTTTCTATACAATCAGTTCTAAAACTCTCAAAATTTCCATTGTTTTTGTGATTCACTACAGTTTCACCAATTAAGGATAAAAACATATTATGTAAATCAATAGACAAACGTTCTCCTGATAGTGCATTATTACGTTTTGAATATATAGCTTCTCTCTGAATATTCATTACATCATCATAGTCCAATAATCTCTTTCTTGTTCCGAAATTATTTTCTTCAACTTTCTTTTGAGCATTTCCAATAGATTTAGAAACCATATTATGTTGGATAACTTCTCCTTCTTTATGGCCCATTTTATCCATTAATTTTGCTATTCTTTCAGAATGAAATAACCTCATGAGGTTGTCTTCCAAAGAAACAAAGAATTGGGATGATCCAGGATCTCCTTGTCTACCTGCTCTACCTCTCAATTGTCTATCAACCCTTCTAGAATCATGTCTCTCCGTTGCTACGATTGCTAAACCACCTGCTGCCTTCACTTCATCTGACAATTTAATATCCGTTCCCCTACCAGCCATATTCGTAGCAATTGTCACATTTCCTGGTATTCCAGCTTCTGCAACAACTTCTGCTTCACGTTGATGTTGTTTGGCATTTAACACATTATGGTTTATGCCCATCATGTGTAACATTCTACTCAGTTTTTCTGAAATATCTACTGATGTTGTACCTACAAGAACAGGACGTCCTGCCTTAGTCAAAATTTCAATTTCCTCAATAACGGCATTGAATTTTTCTTTAGCTGTTTTAAACACCAAATCTTCTCTGTCATCC